>VMBQ01003447.1:0-37933 GCA_007657795.1 Dreissena rostriformis
CCTATGCGTATACAGCAAACATGGTGGCCCAATTACTAAGCTTACATAAAATCACGTTTTCACGTTACACGAATATTCTATCGGCCGAATATTGATCCGCGTTTTAGCCCAGCGAGGTCTTTTTTTTTTAAAGGTCTCTCACACTGTTTGCAGCGTGTTGAAAACACATAGCGCCACCTGCTATTCTTGGATCATCAATTAATTTGAAAAACTTAGCATTTAAAGGCTTGCAAACATTCCTGAATTCTATAATAAAGACATGCTTCAAGTATTAAATTTACCAAAAAAATGTAAACTACGCAAATAATATACAAACACTCATTAAACAGACATTTTGCATAATTACCCACCATGCCCTTGGCAAAATAAAAATATCAAGCTATCGCCGCACTTTAGTGCGGCGCCCATTTAAACATTGTTTATTGACAAATATTTGTTTGTATCGAGGGGTTGGTTTGGTCTAGCACAATCTGGAGTAGGGAGATTGTATTCCCATTCAAATTTAATTATTCGCCTTGACTTTTTCAGTTAAACCCTTTGTGAAATAAGATGGATCGTATTACATAAGGTGGCCTGCATTTTACCTGCGTCACCTTTAACTCAACAACTTTAACTCTAACCTTTACTTTAAACTTTAAAACCTTTTAAATGGGTTTGCTCACTTGTTTGTTTTGATAAATTGACAAATTCGAAAAAAAGTTGTTTCAGATTTGCAAATTTTCGATGGAGTTAAGGTTTTTTTTTGCAAGAAAACAGTAAAACTGAACATTAACCCTGCTCTTAAATATCCATTTTATGCATCTTATGACGATTTAAAAACCTGAAATTAACGTTACAAACGCGAAACGATTGATTTATTTGGAAAGTTCTTTTGTAATCGTTATATTTGAGACATTACGAGGATTGTTGACTTTTACTCCAAGGGTCAGTGGTTCGAGCCCAGGTGTGGATTACTTTTTTCTTTTTTTTTTCTTTAATTTTATTTTCGTTTTATACTGGAGCTCTTTAGTTCCGATGTTTACATTTATCAATTTAAAGCATTTAATGACGAACTTCAAAACATGCACAAATCTATAAACAATTCCCTTTAAGGCGGTCTACCTTTATTCGTCACGGAAAATTAATTTGCTATGATATCATCACCCGGACATTGTCAAGGTCCTCTCCGTCTTTACGCAGGTAGTTTCAGGGGTAGATTACTCCAGATAAAGTCCGAACCGTACAATAAAAGTGCGTCACGTGATTTATGCAAATAAACTCTCGGTAGTTGGCAGTCGCCAGTTGTCGTCGTTTACTTCATCTAGAAAGATGTTTTCAAAAAAATTAATTGGAGTTTTAATTCTGACTTTGTTCGTCACCACAGGTTTGTGTTTTGTTTATTTTATTTTATTTAGATCAGTTGAGTTTAAAAGTGTTTGCCTTTGTACAGGGTGTAAACGGTTTTGTTATGCGCTTTAAACTATTTTTTTATATATAAGACTCGATGTGGAAACTTAAATAAGTATCTATTGATTTTAATGTTTGAGCTGAGAATGAGCTTCAAGTTAAGGAAATAAAATAACTGAAAGGATATTAAATGCTGCTCACTTAAGAAGAATGATTGAGCAATGAAAAAAAAAACACACAGACCGAACGAGCGCGCAAGTATTGAACATTCGTTACACAAATAACTCAGTTAATTGAAATTTTAATAACAAACTGAAAACACTTGCAATACAAGCTATCCTGTTTAAAGTTTATGTGTACATGTATATTGTTATCATCGGTTAAATCTTTAAGTTTGCTCTCACGAAGGATTTCTCAAGGTGAACGCTTGATAAAAAAAAATGCGCAACTTGCGTTGAGTAAACAACATGTCAGCAAATAACTTGGCAGACAAATAAATCATACAAATCCGAACAGGATTAGAAATCGAACTTAAGATTTCGTGACAAGTTGAAACAATAAAACTAAGAGTTAAGCTGCAGTACGTACGTGTAACACTAGAAGATAACGCTTTATTACATAACACTAGAAGATAACGCTTTATTACATAATGCAATGTGTTTTCATATAACATGCCGCAATATAAGATTATCTATATTAATGCGTAGATTTATGTAAATGCAGACGAGGTGATGTTGTTTAAGTCTCAATAATCTGTTTGTCCGTCTGTCGTTGTAGAAACATTCTTCACAACTGGTGTATGATTACATTTAATTTCAACTGCGTCATTTATTGCGTGTGTGTGAGTGTGTTGTTTCTTTAATAATGCATTCACCGCACTCACACGATGAACGTTCTTAATAATAATACCATGGCAATGACGCGTTTGTTTTTAACTTAATTTTAAAAAACGATGACCGAACAAAAATACTGAATATGGTGAAGGAAATATAATCGCTCTAAACACGACTACGTCTACGGTTTCTTGATTTCAATTACGTGTCCTAATTACGAGACACTTCGTAGAATTAGTTGTCATGTCAAACGGCAAACATGTGCTACAAATGTATATACGTTGAAATTACATATATGATATACACGCTGCGGGATTTAAAGAGGCGTGCTGTACGCGCACTCTGCCCAAAATACCGGTATTCGAGGATAAGCCTTAACTGCTAATAAACGACACCATTTCAACCATTGCAAGCGTCATTGACCTGAAAATGTAAGGGCATATTTTTTACGATTCGAGATTTTTATATGTAAGGGGTCCGATATTTATAAGGTTCGAAATGCCTTTGAAATGTTAGTGTACGATAGTTGTTGGTCCTTTGGCCGAACACTATCCTTCAAGCAGGATAAAACAGTTAAGCGAATTTTTAAAACTCTTATCAAGCATTACGATGCATTTAAAATTCAATTCTGTATTTTCATTATTGAATCTAAATACAGGAAATGTTTACTGAACAGAAAGCATAACAACTATTAACAAAACGCATACAATTAATAAGCGCCTTTAAAAGAAATCGTAATTGAAATAAATGCGACGTGAGGACAGTTAGACAAATGTTTTATTACATTGTCATCAGTGAGGAACATTGTCCTTGGCTAGTTGAGCCAGTGATGTCGTCTTGGGATAATATATTATTGTCAAACTGACAATAGAACTGACAATAGAACTGACAATAGAACATTAATAATATGAGCCTTGCCGTGGGAAAACGGGGCCCAATGCATGTACATAAAGTGTAGTCCCAGATTAGCCTTTGTAGTCCGCTAATCAGGGACGACATTTTCCGCCTTAACTGGACTTTCGCTAAGAATAGACTTTCTTTAAACGAAAAATACTATAATAGCGGTAAGTGTCGTTCCTGATTAGCCTATGCGGACTCCGCGGCAAGCCTCGTCGTTCTTTTATTCTTAGCCTCACCTGATATTTTAAACAACGATATGACAGTAACCTGTTATTCTCTATATATCATAAATCAAGTATGAACATTGTCGGTAAAGTGTATTTCACAAATGAAAATACTAGCTATGAACTAAGTGCAATGTGAAAAAGCTAAAGAAAAAAAAATCTTTTTTTTATGTAAATGATGGAATATTAGCTAAACTTCTTTCGGAATCCGACCACATAGCTATTGTATAGAACCATAAGTTCTTACAGATATCAAACACTAATGTTTGATCGTTACGGATATCGCATCTCATATTCATCCTTCTTTATTCATACAAACGGTTTCGACGTTTTGTTCCTCAAACTTTTCTTTCCATGTACTCAACATTTTGCATACTTATATTTTATTCGCTCGAGCGTTCTATACGTTCTTCATAATTTTAAAATTTTAAAGTGTGGAGCTGGTTTTGTCTTAACTCAAATATTGACAAACAGATTTCCGATTCTGTATTTATTTACACAGGTAATGAACCCAAGTTTTGATTTTATCAAGATGACCCTTTATCGCGAACGTTGTTTGCGAGTTTAAATGCCAACACTTATATACAGGGGGGCGTTTGCAAACATGCGTCGGAATTCGGACTAAAATTTGGTTGGCCTAATGAAAATTCAGTGTGTATACTTCAATTTGTCAATGCACTTTAAGTTGGGGTGGGATAATGCCTGAAAAAAATACCTAGAACAATAGTCCCACACATACCTTATGATGAACTAAATGTCGATATATTTAGCGTAAACACGCGCCTATGGATAATATTGTTCAAACACCTATGAATAAAAATGATCCTAGACTGGACTTTCGTTCAAAAAAGACTTCATTCAAACAAAAAATGCCATAATAGCGGAAAGTGTCGTCCCTGATAAGCCTGTGCGAACTGCACAGGTTAATATGGGACGATAATTTTCGCACATGCATTAAGCCCGGTTTTATCAGAGCGAGGCTTGTATCAAAAACATAGATCAGCTTTAAACAAAGTGAAACTTCAGCTGGAGAAGCAAGGGAGTAACCTGATTAATATACTTATCCTATATTTATTGCAAGGAACCAATTGTCAAACGAGACACAAAATAAATGTACTAGACAAGACACAAAGGTACAAAAAAAATGAATAAAACTGAGTTCATCGCCTTGCAAAGCATGGCACGAACTCCACAGAAAATGCTATGAATCAGACCGTGATGTTGCTATAATAAGAGCGAATGTTCCACACATGAGAAGAATGCGATCCTATTTTAGTACATGGTAATAAAACATGACTTGTGAAATTAAGATCCCACACGGTAAAGGCTGTAATCTTTAGTTCTACGAAAATCGCTAAATAGAACGTGTGTCTATTGTACGTCGCTTTTAAGGAAGTAGACGTTTTCAACCACAAACTAATTAAACCACAAACTGGAATTAATTTGTCTCAACCATCAGTCATAACTCATAACGTAGACAGGCGTGTTGCACATATTCACGCACCATGCACTGTTAAATGTTAATTTAAATGTTAATTATATACAAAAAAGCGCCATTCATTAATCATTAGGAAGTACATTTATATGGTCGGGACAAGACACTTTGTTTAGAGACAACTTTTACATCATAATATTTAGAGCACGCGCATATATTATAATTATAATTGGGACAATCCATTTTAATTATCTTATTACTAGTAGGGGCATATGTACAAATCTAGGAAGTATACATCTCATAACGAGAACACACAAGCGGAAATTTGTATATCAGTCAGTGCTCCAGCTAGGATTTCAAAAAGGCAGGGGGGCTTTTTTGTCAAAAGGGCACTTTGGACGCGCAGTATTTTGTCAAAAGGGCACTTTCGAGCGTGCTGGCGTTTCTGGAATGCTTCCTCTTACATGTTAATTTATATGTTATTAATAATTGTTAGAATATATTTTTCCCATTATAATAAAACAATTCAAATAAAATGTCTACAATGAGAAATAAATTAATTACAATGTTTTTTAAAAAGAGATGTTTTAATCATCATATGTAAAANGGCTGTAATCTTTAGTTCTACGAAAATCCCTAAATAGAACGTGTGTCTATTGTACGTCGCTTAAATGGAAGTAGACATTTTCAACCACAAACTAATTAAACCACAAACTGGAATTAATTTGTCTCAACCATCAGTCATAACTCATGACGTAGACAGGCGTGCACATATTCACGCACCATGCACTGTTAAATGTTAATTTAAATGTTAATTATATACAAAAATGCGCCATTCATTAATCATCAGGAATCACATTTATATGGTCGGGGCAAGACACTTTGTTTAGACACAACTTTAACATCATAATATCTAGAGCACGCGCATATATTATTATTATAATTGGGACAATCCATTTTAATTATCTTATTACTAGAAGGGGCATATGTACTAATCTAGGAAGTACATCTCATAACGGGAATAACGGAAATGTGTATATCAGTATTTGATTTGTAGCAGTCGACTGAACAGGACAGCTGGAAAATTGAGTGTTTGTTAAAAAAGAGATAATCATTGTGATATATTTTCTGATCTAATCCAGCGTAGAACAATAAAACGTCATGAAATGAGCCGACTTCTGGGAAAACTTGTCTTAATGCAAGTGCGGAAAGTGTTGTCCAAGATTAGCCTGTGCAGTCCGCACAGGCTATTCCGGGATGATACGTTCTGCTATTATGGATATTTCGTTAACAGGAAGTTTTCTCTAAACGAAAAATAAAGTTTAGGCGGAAACTGTCGTCCCTTTACGCACATGCATCAAGCCCAGCTTTCCCAGAACGAGGCTAATATGTTATGCAATAGAACTCCGAAAAAGCAAGATCTTACGAGAATGAACACGTGCGATGACACATCTTGTGATTTACGATCTTTACATCATGCATACATTTAAAACAGAACCGAATCACTGTACGCCTTCATTGCAAACGCTATGAATACAATCAAGTTAACATCGATATCAATTGGTGCAAGTTAGCCCATGAAAATATGCATATTACGTAATTTCGCAAATGTCATGTTGCATCATGATTTCAAAATGTATCATACTTTATCATACTTGTGAACTTGATAAATTATAACCAATGACATGGATAATAGTTATATACATAAATATACGCTTTATTTCCACTGTTCAGGGATTTAACATACCTAACATTGAACTGTTTAAATAGATATCATACATTATATTGCAAACATACGTTCACATATATGAACTTCATTTCATCCACTTTTTTACAAATATAACATACAATTGTTTTACTATACATATGAGAGTATTTTATACTTAAACATCGACATTCAATTGAATGATTGCTATGAGTGATATCCCTTTGAATACAAGTATTAAAAATTAGTAGGCTTCGGGTCATGGTTCTGACACTACCCACGTGCTTTGAGGCGTTCTAAATGAGATAATTGTATGACAATAAAAGACTTTGGAGAATACGGGTATCGATCCCGTTACCTCTCACAGGCTAAGCGAGCGCTCTACCACTTGACCTAATTCTCCAAGAGGCTATAACGTTTACATGTGTAACCATCAATAAGTATGCGATAGCATCTTCAAAAGCTACCGTGAACAAACTTTAATCTTTATATCAAGACATACGCTTATGTATAGTACATTGTTTCAAACGCAATAACATAAAAGATAAAATCTCCGTTTAACTGTTTTATAAAGAACGTATATAATACTTGATTGTTAATTGTTAATTGTGATGTTTATACTAATGCGTACAGTGACTTTATAATTAAAATCTTTATATACACGTTCTTAGGTGTTAGTATTCTGAATACCTGAATCCGAAATCTTGATGGGTTGTCCATAATGATACAAACAAATTTATTCTTAACAAAAGCGAAATTTAAGACTTACTAAATTATATTGTTGACCTACTATGCTTGTACTTGGTTAGCACAGCTATCTAGCCGAAATACTAGAATAGTTAAGGTGTTTACTTTTTTACTTAGATATGTTTCTTATGATGAGTTCGTGAGATTCATTAAACGTATATTTGTTGTTAAACGCAGAAAGATTACGTTGACGTAACACACCTAGTAAAGAAAGTGCATATACGTCTGTTTGTCTCACAATTGAATGTTTGCCGCTGATTACAGCGATGTAACTGCATCATATGGGTTAGTATTAGTGGGGGGGGGATGTCACTTACGTAGAAATTTGAGTATATAATTATGCTCTCAGTCTTTGACAAGAGGCGACGGCATGAAAGTCGCTGTCTGAAACTATGAGACCACAGTGTCTGCAGGGATATCCTGTTATACTACACTGTTATAATTATTATCAGCCTGTGAATGTCCTTGCTAGCTCACTGACAAACGGCCAAGGGTAATATAAACGGAAAGACCGATTGTTAAAAGGGGATTTAATGCATGTGCGTAAAGTGTCGTCCCAAATTATCCAAGTTAGCACAGGCTAATCAGGGACGATACTTTCCGCTTTTTTGTAATTTAAGTTTGAATGAAAACTCTTCGTGACAAAAATCGAGTTTAGACGGTGAGTGTCGTCCCTGTTTAGCCAGTGCGGACTGCACAGGCTGATCTGGGACGACACTTTACGCACATGCATTAAACCCCCTTTTCTCAGAGCGAGGCTCAAATGCATTCACGAACCAATTGGGAAGTATTACATATACGCAAAGTCTGTCACGCCTGAGACCCACAAGTCTTCGTTTGCAATGTACGAATGTATGTTTAACAAACGGGAAAAACATCACGTTCTATCATTTTGGCAAAAAAACAAATACAGACAGAGGAAAACAGACAATTACAGATAGATAATGAACACATAGACGCCAATGCTTGACATTGCAATGCACTTTTAAAACAAAATAATGCACGGGCTTATCTGGGACGACACTTTGCGAACATGCATTAAGCCCAGTTTTCCCAGAACGAAGCTGATATTTTGTGTTTGTGTTGCTGTTTTTTTTTGGGTTGGTGGAGGTTGGGTAGGGGATGTTGAGTGCTACTAGGGGCCAATGACTTTTTTGTTCCGATTTAGTATATTAACACGGTTCATTAAACATTGTACTCGAAGACGAGGTATTGAAATTTACGATGAAGATTGCTCGCAAGTGCTGATTTAATAAACCGGAAAATGTGTTTTACAAGTCAACATTGAAATCCGGTATGAAATGCAAATTATCAATACATTATTCGTCGGTATGCAAATACATACACATTTTCGCAAAATATTAAACTAGCTAAGAAATTTATAAATACACTAGTTATAAAGCAGCAATTTTGATAGAAATGAACAAGTACAATTACTTGCAACATCACAAATTGAAACCCATAAAACGTTGTCTAGAATTGTTTGATCGATTTTACATAGAAAAAATATACAACAAGTTGAACTTTAGCTTCACAAGCAGGAAAGAAACCGTAATAAAGCATGTGGCCCTTTATTTATGGCAAGGAACCAACTGCAAAAAAGTGAGACTTAAAACACTTTTCAGGTAACTCATTCCATGTATTATCAAAATGTAATTCAAACAAGATTAAACAAACGAGATCTAACGATCAAATAGAATATTATATTTTCTATAATCTTTAATGTCAGCTAAAACAAGTAATACAAGTATTTATACAAGAATTACATATATGGGACATACTGATAACACAGGTTAATTTAAGTAGTTCAGTCCATATTTAGTCGAGTAGACCAGATATAAACGTTCTATATTAAGACACTTACAGGTGAAAATACAATTCAACTTCAACGCCCATATATTCATCACGATAGCCTTTTCATATGTCACTTTTATGCTACTTTCGCGAGTGTTATCTATGAAATATACCAATTATATAAAGTATATATATATATATGGATCACGCTTTGTGGGTTTGCGTTTAGCCAAACGCTCTTTTTGGGTTGTGGGATATACATCCATACTGTGACACATTAACTTATTGCTCATATTTGTCATTTCATTAAGTAATTATCTCGCTTGAATGATCAAGGACGTTTACGATTTCGTGTGATGTACTTTTATCGACACATTAAAGTATTAAAGAACATCATTTGCAACAGGTTGCGTTTTACAACATAACGGTCTTTCGCTAGCATAAAGGCTAATGGAGAACGACGACCAGATCTAGCCATACAAATACATAATCATAACTTAAGTGAAAAAACCCAGTCTCTAATAACGTCTAAGCCGCACATTTCGAAATCGCTTTAAATGTATAGTTTTAAGAGACTACTTCATAGATATTCGTATGTATGAAAAATGTCATTAAATGAATTTACTTACACTGCGGTTATATTTGGGATAGTGATATATAATAATAAAAACACGGAAACAGATACACAAACCTGTTAATGTGCCTTACCCCGGGTCGAGCCCGGGACCTCTAAAACCAAAAGATAACAAGCTACCAATACACCACCCAGACCTTTGACTATAAATTGACGTGTTAACGCTTTTTTCGTATTACACGTTAAATGTTGAATTGTCGATAACAAACATTACACCCTGTTTATTATTTTTCGATTTCGATTGATGATTTTCTATCGCCGAAAAATAATTCTAAACATATGTCTTGGTCGGGATTTTTTTTTTTTAAATAATGCATACATTATTTTCTTAAACAATTACATTTTTTTGAAAAATGTCGTTTTGCCAAACTGTCATCAAGTCTCTTTGAAGAGCGAATGCGAATCCATGGGGTATCACATTGTGCGTATTTATCTACCATAAACTAATTAATCTTATCGTTATCAATATTTTTTTTCTCTTAGGTGAAGAAGTGGTTGAGGGGACTGTTCCTCTTAAATTATGAAATTGATTTCCGCTGATTCGGGTCACAAAAGAGTGATCAAAGCGGTTTGCCAATGAACAGGGATATAATGCGATTTTTTTTTTTTTTTTGTGAAGCTCTACCAGTGCACACTAAGGCCATCGTGCACTGGTCTATTTGGATCAAAATTATATCTTTGGCGAATACCCATGCAGCCGGGGTAAATTTGACCTACTTTGGCACAACATTAAATGTTTGTCCCTGAAAGGTCACATGGGAAGGTCTGTTCATAATGTAGTCGCGAAGACTCGGTGAGGACATGTACATATCAAATCGCTGAAGGCACTGAATTTGTTCGCTGTGGTATAATCTTAGACGCAACTCAGTTTTCAAAATTATGTTATACCTTTTTATATCGCAAGTTTGAAATGACCACAACCCTTTCAAATTTATAAAGAGTGTGTCTTTAAAGCACAGGTCGAGATTTTTGTTTTTCAAATCATTGATACAGCTAATCAGTGTGCACAGGCTTATCTTATTTGACATGCATTACGCCCCGTTTTCCCTGAAAGCAGCCAATATGCACAGATTTCAATGATAAACACTAGACTGGCCAACGTTGTCTTACAAGCTGTTAAATACACACTATGTAGTGTACCCAGTGAGAACAGGCAAATGAGGTGGTTATTGTCGTCTGTTAAATTTTACTGCAGTTATCCATACAGGCAGTCATGGGTTACGGGCCCTACCGTAGCTAAGCCATACTGATTTGAAAAATTGCGTCTGCATTATTTGTGAGCAAAGCTCACAAATAAAAATCTGAATATCACACACACTCTTGTTTCTGTAGTGCTAGAATAGGGGGTCAAACAAAGAGGAATTAACTAGCACTTTAAACATTCCGAACCTTTGTATGACATAACAAACTATTATTTAATTATTTACACACCCATATCGAATATTATAGCTGAATTTGTGTGCTGAACGTTTAATTATTACTTCCAAGAAAACGTGCACTTTATCTGTTTTTGTTTTTTCCGTACTCAAGGCGAAAGGATGCACCGGTTTGAATGTACATGTATTTGAAAAGGAGATTATTAACCAAATACTTCACTTCATCGAAATCTTAGAGTGGGCGGAACTTTTTAAATCACACAACTCAAACAAACCCAGCCCGTCTGCATATTGTCTTCGTTTTTAAGATGAGCGTACTTCAACATCATCGACCAATGTGAAACACGCTGTGAATGAACGCGACATTGAAAGCCACAATAAATTTCATTGTTTGCCACGTTACAGGGAAACTTGAATTCGCAGTAAATGATTAATATATCACACTCTAAATAATTTTATAAGAGTTCTTCCGCTTGTCAGAATATGACGCTTTTACATCTCCTTGTAATCGCGCAACCGCAAATTACAGGTGTGGTGTTCGTACATAAGTGTTTTAAAATATTTTATTGCATTCAAACTAAACCAATCTTGTGCTTACTTTTCAATACAAGAGACATATTCGGCATATACATCATCCCAAATCATACACATATGTGTTTCTATGTCCTCACGATCTGCTCATTTTTAATGTTTTTTTCTATTATATAACGTTTATTTTTCAGAATCGGCTGATTGGGGGTACGAAAATGACAAAGGTACGTAACCGTCAATTATAGAGATTGTCTTTCTATCACAGTTGTCTCCCTTCTTTAGCAACGCGCTACCTGTAAGTTTAAAAATCCCCACCTAAAACATAAAGTTATTACCTCGGTCAGCAGCTGGAGCGTGCTCGTCGCGACCGAGGCGAGAGTTGCCCGCAGAAGATCTTCTCACCTGTACATATTTCCTTATAGAGGGAAACTTCTGCGGTTGGCTATGCTAATCCAGCTGAGTCCGTCACCCTCAAGCCGGACGTCTTCTCTACTCTGCTAAACTTCGCTGTCTCCCTGAACATGATGACGGTTGTCCCCAAGCGGAATGTTTGTCCGTAGGGGATCATTAACCTGGTCTAGGAGTTTGTCCAGGACCGAGTTCAGGAGTGGAACGGGGTTCGCTGTCTGTTTGAACGTAAGGATCGGGAGTTTACGAAACCTAGTATTGTTTACGAAGATGTATGGAAGAGCTGGTCACCACCATACTCGCCTGTAGCGGGAAGGGGACAGCGGGACAGCGGGTTTACCAGAGTAGAAGACGGACGGGGCGGACCTGGAGAAATCCAGGACATCGAGGGGGTGGCTTTAGAGAGGGACCCCGGGGCGGCGGTACTCAGTGCGCTCAACGCACTGGGGAAACCGTCTCGGGGATGAAGACGACGGCCGGTGACGACGAGAGGGGCCAAAAGGCGGAGCTGTGTGATGCACTCCCTTGGCGGAGGCGTTCAGACAGGAATTGTCTTGAAATTGTCTATTTTTTTTTTTTTTTTTACCAGTGCACATTAAGGTCTCATTGGCCACCGTGCACTGGTCTATTTGAATCTAAAATTATATCTTTGGCGAATACCCGGAAAGCCGGGGTAAATTTGACCTACTTTGGCTCAAAATTATCCTTTTCCCCTGAAAGGTCACAGGGGCAGGTCTATACATGTAGTAGTCATGAAGACGCTGGAGGACCTGTAAATAAATCTCATATCAATAAAAAATAAAGTTATTACGCTCCCTTCTATGTACAGATAATTGTCAGATATACAATAAGTTCATCATGTTTGTACTAAAAATGACATTTCATATTCTTAGTATTCAAACTGAATATGAACTAAAACAATTATATACAATTTGTGCTTAAAATCATAGACATCAGAATAATCGAACAATTGCCACACGGGTCGAAAAGCAAACGAAATTACATGCACTTTAAATTGGAAGTTGACGTCAAATCGCCGGTGGCGTTGAACAATCGCTTTTAATGGGTGACGTTGATGTGACATCTAATGAAGCGACTAATTGTGTTCACACTTTCAACCAAAGATCTATCAATAAACATTGATCTTTGTTTCACAAAAAAGTGTCGTTTTAGACAGATTTGACAATTTTGACGTGTGGCGATACAATGTTTCATATATTTTATTTCTCACGTTGGAAGTGAACCAAACAGATCGTGGAATTCAACAACCAATATAATATGCCAGTGAATTTAAACGTTGGATGATTACTACGGATATACACATGTTTATTCACTTAAGAATTAGTGCGATTTTGAGAATTTAAGTGAAACGTGAAGACTATTAAAACTGTTTAAATAATTTAGGTTAAAAACCAAAATTTGTGCTGGACACTAGTCATTAAGCATGCACAAAGTGCGGAGATTTGATGGGAATTAATAGACGGAAAAAAAACCGGAAATTATGCGTAATATAATGTTATGATTTTCGGAAATTACATGTAATAACTGAACAGAATCTTTCCATAAATATACGCCGACCGGAAGGACATTAACAAGAGTGGAGAATAACCGCTACTAGCTAGATAACCCATAAATCGAGCCCTCCTTACGGTATATAACAAAATATAAAGAGAACAATCACCAAAAATGTGCTTAGAGGATATCAAAGAGAAAGCAAGCCAGTGTCGCCTGCAATATCTCGCGATACCCGCCGCCGTGGTCGGAGGTCTAGTGCTGTTCATTGTTCTCGACCACGTGTACAAGTCACGTGAGATCCCGGGTTTGTAGACGCATTCAGTTTTGCACGTGATCCACGAGAGTCACGTGTTTTTTGAATATTACATATAGTAAGCGTGGTCTCGAAAGATAATATACAAAGAGTTTTTTTTAAGTAAAACATACTTAAAAAAGACGGTTCATTTTCGATGAACCTTTTGAATTCATAACGATCGTTTCTAAGTTTCTCAACGCTATAAACTTATTCTACAAAATGACAGCACATACAACGAAGAAACAGTTACTTGCTCATTTCATAGTACAAACTTGGTACAGATTAAATAGTCTAACGTGAGAAACCAGACGATAATCGTGAAGAGCAAGACAATTGAATGAACACTAGTTGTTTTACGTGTGTTTGTTTAGACGCGTTATAATAAAAAAAACATACGGGAGAGAATGCAAGTAATTTTATAAGAAATACCGTTTTTTTTTCCTTCTCAAAATGAACACAAACTTTAAAGCAGCGAGGCAACGTCATTTTACGCTTGACACATACGTGTGCAAAGCGCAATAGGATACACAGGCAGTGAATACATGATCGGGCAGTGTTGTTCAATCCATCACTTTGACAGCGATGCATTATAGCAGGCCTATAGAGCTCAAGTGACACAGTGACACGCATTGCTGATACCAATCAATTCTAGGAAAAAACTTTGTACTTGGATTCAAACAACCATTGATTATAATAACACAATACATATGCAGTCCGCAAATGCTTATCCGGGACGACACTTTCCGCCTTAACTAGATTTTCGCTAAGAAGAGACATCATGTTAACGAAAAATTCCATAAAAGCGGAAATTGTCGTCCCTGATTAGCCTGTGCGAACTGCACAGACTTATCTGGGATGACAATTTACGCACAAGCATTTTGCCCAGTTTTCTCAGAACACGACACTAATGTGTTTCACTAGTATGACACATACATACATTTTATAGAATGTTAAGTTAAATAAATCAACATAATGTCTCGCTATCAATTGCATTGAGTAGATCTACATTATCAGCGTGCGCATTTCGATAACTCCTAACCACTTGTTAAATACGCCCATTAACCGCCTAAGACAAAATCATACAATTCGATAAAATTAAGGAATACATGTATATAAAAGACATGTTATTATTAATTGATGCTGATAACCCCATCGGTTTATCGTTCATACTCATCGTTAAATCGCTTTTAAATTAGTGCATCACTAATGACGTTATACTCGTTTCTGGTTCCAGGCCCAAACCACTGGGCGGACTTGTTCCCTGAAGCATGCGCCGGAGCAAAGCAGTCGCCAATCAACATCAACACTGAAGAAACGGTCTACAACCCTCAACTGAAGGACTTTTCCGTGTTCTTCGACCCCCCACTTCCGGGTTCAAAGTTCTACGTACATAACAACGGCCATACCAGTGAGTATTGTGTGTGTGTTTTTTTTTTTTAAAGAGGCAGAATTGTTCGATACAAGTGCTAATCAAGCTATAAGAAACCAGACACAGGAGAAGAAAATACTAACATGGTACTTTTAAGAATGCGTATTTTGAAATAAGCAAAAGCTTATTCGCTATTTATTAAGGGAAGGATGCCGATTTTATTATTCAATTATTTCCGTAGCCATAGCAACCACAATAACATTCATATTCCCAATTTTGCCCTAAATCTATAAACTGAGTTTTACCAACCTAGCATTTTGAGTTATCGCAGGATCCATAGTGAAAGGTTGGATGGACAGACGGAACAAAATATGAAGAAACGTGCATATTCCTCATATGTCCCGCTATCTTCGTACCGAGTTTCATCAAACTACCTTAGATACTTTTTTCAGTTATCACAGTATCCAGATTTTAGTTTTTTTTAATTATTTCTGTAACCATAGAAACCACAATTTTTGTCAGACTAAATAAACCTAGTCTCATCCGGTTACACCGTTAGGAGACTAAAAAGACGTATTACTTTCGTTTTTTAAGTGCCTTCTTGTGAAAATGGAAAAACAAAACATCGAATGAATAACATTTACTTGTAGTTTTTGTGTGCACCTTCAGGAAACCGTTACATTTTGTATTTGCACATTACGCTACTTGTGAATGAAACACCATCCATATCTATACGCAGTCTATCCATATCTATAAGCAGTCTAAGTGAACACTATCCATATCTATACGCAGTCTATCCATATCTATACGCAGTCCAAGTGAACACTATCCATATCTATACGCAGTCTATCCATATCTATACGCAGTCCAAGTGAACACTATCCATATCTATACGCAGTCCAAGTGAACACGGAGGGCAAGTTCTTCGTGAGTAATGGCGGACTGACGGACATCTACAGCACGGCACAATTCCACTTCCATTGGGGACACAAGGCCCACCATGGCTCCGAGCACACTTTGGACGGGGTACCATCGCCAATAGAGGTAAGGGAACCAGTGAGCACACTTTGGACGGGGTACCATCGCCAATATAGGTAAGGGAACCAGTAAGCACACTTTGGACGGGGTACCATCGCCAATAGAGGTAAGGGAACCAGTAAGCACACTTTGGACGGGGTACCATCGCCAATAGAGGTAAGGGAACCAGTAAGCACACTTTGGACGGGGTACCATCGCCAATAGAGGTAAGGGAACCAGTAAGCACACTTTGGACGGGGTACCATCGCCAATAGAGGTAAGGGAACCAGTAAGCACACTTTGGACGGGGTACCATCGCCAATAGAGGTAAGGGAACCAGTAAGCACACTTTGGACGGGGTACCATCGCCAATAGAGGTAAGGGAACCAGTAAGCACACTTTGGACGGGGTACCATCGCCAATAGAGGTAAGGGAACCAGTGAGCACACTGTGGAAGGGGTACCATCGCCAATACACTTATTTAATAGCGATGGAATGACAAGCGTTTTAAGGCAATAATATAAATGACGGTCGAGTCAAAAGCATTCTATAAAATGCCGTGGTGTCAAAAACTTCATATAAATAGCCGTTGCTTAACAAACAATCTGTTTTTAGTGGTCGTGTTACAGAAATACTCTTAATGGCGGTCGAGTCAAATGCATTCTAATATTATAAATAAAAGTCGTTCGATCCACACTCGGGAAGATGAAGAATAAACTTAATTTTTGTGTTTGTTTTAAGTTTAATCTCTTTTTGTTACGTATAACTAGAAAGTGGCATCGATAACAGTACACCTCACTGCCAAGTGAACGAAGCGCATAACTTTATCGATTAACTGAAAAGACAAAGTTCCGCGGAGACAGATGACCGAAAACCACAACAATATATGAGACCGTTCGATTATTTATTTATACACTTCGAATAGAACAGATAAGTTCACTTAACTCTTGTCAAACCAAACTGTCATTAACAATACAAAGTTGCCTCCCATGAATAAAGTATTTTGCTTTTAAAGAAAAGTGCATTGCATTGTACTAAAATGCAAAATTAACAGAATTAATCTAGGCTGTTATAAATAGTAACCAGCAGACTTAAAGCATTACGTTTTACGACTTCACGAAACCTATAAAAGTAAACTGATACAAAAACTGAAATTCTACCCCAATGGAAGACTGACAGAAAATGCACTTTGTCTGGATGTGTCTAATTGTATCCAACTTCGGTGTGTCACTCGACGCTGCCCAGAAGCTTCTTACTGTGCATACATGCTATTCAATATTTATCATCATGATTTCTGTTTGTTTTATTGCAAACTAAGACTTCTCTATATTTACTTCTGTCCCACTTTTACAAATATATAATTTTTACGAAAAACTTATATAATCATGTGCAAAAAAAGAGATGCAAGTACTATTTTTGCTGTTAAATTTTAAATTTCAGTAAAACATAGTGAAATAATAACTGCTTTATATTAAATTTACAATGTCTGTGAGACAAACACGGAATTCTTGGAGCACAATTCCAGACAGCGGACTGAGATCACGTTAAAAAAGCACACACTGGTAATGAAAGCTCATCAATTATGACCTAACACTAACGGATGCAAATAATGAGACACTGTTACGATGAATATGAGCCGCGATCTGGGCGTAATGCATGGGCGCTTAGTCTCTGCAAAGGGTAATCAAGGACGACACTTTCCGCTTTTATGAAATTTTTCGACTAAATTAAATTAGGCGGAAAGTGTCGTCCCAGATTAGAGTGCGCGGACTGCAAAAGCTAATCTGGGACGATACTTTACGCATACCGGTAGGCATTAAGTCTGATTGTCCAAGAGCCGGCTCATATGATGTTCGTGTCCGTTCTAGAAGCGAATACAATTAATTAAAGCACATTGCACTTAATACACTATTATGGCATTATTGAACTCTTTGCAAGCAAAAACCAGTACAATCTCGTGAAGCACTCAGTTTACATAAAATCCGCATACATTTTATCCGCATTAACTTGCATGTTTAAGAAAATTTAATTTGACAAATACAAGTTTAGTTTCAAAGAATCAATAAGAAGTTTTTGACTTTTTTTTATAGAAATATCCTTAAGTATATTACTTGACTTGACCGTTCTATAGAAATAGCTGTCAAGGAAAGTAAATTAATTGACTTAACTTGCCTATACAAATGAACGTTAGTACATTACTTGACTTGACGAGTCTATATCAATATCAATAAGTATATAATTTGACTAGTCTATATCATATAATTTAGTTTATTACTTGAATGGATTTTTCTAAGTGGACAAAGACGACACTTTACGCACATGCATTTAAGCCCGTGCTCTCAGAGCGCGATTCAAAAACAAAAACGCAGCACATTTTCCCATTGGTTGATTGTAGTTGCACATCGTGAACTGGAACTCGCAGCTGTACGGCTCCATAGGGGAGGCGGCGGTGGAGCCGAACGGACTGGCGGTGCTGGGAATGCTCTTCGAGATCTCCGAGAGTGACAACCCCGTCCTCGAGCCCCTTGTCAATGTACTCATGCACGTACGGGATCCAGGTGAGTTTATGCCGAAGGGATATGAAGGGGATATATATATTTGAGCCGCGCTTTGGGAAAACGGGGCGCACTGCATGTGCGTAAAGTGTCGTCCCAGATAAGCCTGTGAAGTTTCCGCCTTTATGGTATTTTTCGTTTAAAGGAAGTCTCTGCTTAGCGAAAATCCAGTTTAAGCGGAAAATATCGTCCCAGATTAGCCATCTGCGGACTGCACACGCTAATCTGGGAGTTCACTTTACGCACTTGCATATAGTCCTATTTTCCCTTAGCGCGGCTCATTTATATATATACTGTGTTGATCAACTTACGTTATCGTTTTACAATACAATTCCACATGTCGACGTCTACGCCATCTATGTTACATGCTTCGCAAGTGTTCGAACAATGACTCAACAGTGATCCAACTCCATATACCATTTTTTACTTTTGCTTGTTTTAATCGATAGACAGGAGGTTCTCATCTTCATAAAGACAAATAAACGATTTTATGTTTTGGACCTGCCCCTTTTGCGAAAACTGTCACTAGTTAAAACGTAGCGATTTAAGTGTTCCTTTGGTTTTGTTAGGAGAAGTTCAGCCCACAATAGCAGAATTAATGACGAAAACAATTGTTCCTATCAATCAATCAATAAAAAACAGTTCAGGAAAAACTCCACAATTTGAGATATCCTTCAAACAATTTTAACAATGTGGTCCCACACGGCGCCTTTATACAGGACAATATGACATTTTTAACAGGATCGCCGCAATGGCAAGTTAGGTCGAACGAGACATTTCAAGGATAAATGAAAACAGCCCATAGTTCTGCCTCCAAACGAAAACAACTTTAATTGGCAAAGAGGAGGGCAAACACGCTCAATCATGTTGGATTCTTGGATTTAATTTAATTGAAGGCGGCAATGGGATCGAAAACAAAATGAAGTGCAACGCCGTAAGTGTCGTGAACATGGCAAACTGGTTTATATCATGTCAATGTAATTGGAAAACCAAATCAAAACTAATGAACGCTGCATTACCAAGTTTATAGCTGTCAATGTGGTAAAAGACCGGAAACCAGTCTGCGTTAGATTCGCATTTGGAAGATTGTCTCATCTGTAATGTATTAGACTCCCAATTACTAGCAAACGATGTGCGTCATTAATACCAGCTACATAGCAATAAGGTCGTATCTTTCTTTTAATATCAACAAGCATTATAACATTATGACGTCAATGGGTACTGGGTATCGTAAAAACGTTTCATGCAGGAATCGTTATCAAGCGATCATTGCACACGTGCAGATACTGATATTCATGACGAATGTAAAAAATTATGAAATTGTAATACATATTGGTGTTTATCACATGCTATACCTTGTTTTCAATGTAATACAGACATTACGTATTTTTTTATTATATACATGTTTAATGCTTTTAACAAAATACAGGTTGTATTAATCGTTGAAATAAATCCGTATTATGCTACTCGCTGTTTTCCGATTCCGTATTACCATACTAGCCGGACTACTTTCTTCGACCCATTTAATGACGTCACATTTTAATGACGTCACATTTAATGACGTCACATGTTAGACATTGTTTTGTCAGTTTTGTTAAAGGGAAATAACACAATTAATAACTGTTTTCGTTAGTTGTTGTACACTATATAATAAAAGGAATATTACGCTAGTCAATTGTTCCATATGTTTGTATCAGTCTCGTGGCTTGCTCTTTTTCGTATCACACTCGAGGCTCCGCCTCTCGTGTGATACGTCATCACACAAGCCACTCGATGATACAAACTCTTGGAAAAATTGACTAGCGTAGTATCCCGTATATATTACACATGTGTAATACAACATTTTTAAGCGTTTTCATTGGCTACAGAATCAATAACTAACCAATCGCATGGCTTTATTTTGGTGAAATGACGTCGTCAACATGAAATGACGTCACGATAGTAAACACCTTTTAGATCTGTCATATCATACCATATTTTATTAAACTCGTCCTGGACACTCGCCAAAGACTCGCTTACTAATAAAATTCATATTCATAATGATAACTAAGTGCAGCGCGTTTATTTAAAAAAAAATGATTCGGAGCCTAGAAGACTGACGAAACTTGGTTTACTTCTGACTACTGTACATTCATCACGCGCAACATCATATATCATTAACTTCAGCTCTCCAGAAATTATGCATAATAACACAACACGCAGTCAACATTCAATTGTAGAAAGCTAATTAAATTCCGAAATCACAATTAAGCGTGTGGTCGTTGCATGTGAGGATGATTAGTTGGACCAAAATAACACTTTCTCGTTGCCGGTATTTTAAAAACCACCATCGCAGGTCTTTTTTTTATAAACATGCTCTCACGTTGAATATGAGAACAGATTTTTCTTAAACGCTCGATGCATATGGAAATAGATTTGGTGAAATAGAGGTGAACAAAAGCCTCCATAAATCTACATTTATTCGTGATACTGGTCTATGTACTTGAAAAAGACGTAATACAATCAAATAATTATTTTCCGAAATTCAAGTATAAACAGTTATGTTAATGTGAAATGCGAATGGAAAATCCGTTAGCACTTGAGATAAATTAAGAAGCGCCGACACTTAAAGATTTTAAAAGGGACAATAAATCAAGGGACTGATCTAAATTTATAATTGCAACGTGCAGAGATTCTTTGAAGTGACAACTGAAAAACAGTTCTGTCAAGTTATTTTCTATATAAATCGCGAAGTAAGGAAATAAATTAAATAACGAGTGTATACTTAATTGCAGGAGTGTTTCGAATTTAAAGACGAAGTGTAAGGAATGTCTGGCAATTCCGTGGGGTTTTCCACTCTGTTCATTTGTTCCAAAAACATATGTATCTGTATATATCTGTTATTTTTCTATCAACTGACTTTGAAATGGCTGTTCGCACTGTGTCCAACTCAGCAGTGTGTATATATCGTATACAGAATACTAGGTTAGCGTGGAATTCAGATACGTTTATTATACAATTCTAAGAAAACTTTAACCACGAGCTTTGGCGAGTGGTTCAGGTTTTCGTGCCGAGCAAATATGTAGTATTCCATTTATCCCTTCATTTTCGCATTGTGTTTCGGTCTTCATTTTGAAAGTAAACGACGGGAAAATAACATCATACAATAACATCAAATGAAGTCATGAACATATACAAAATGACGTCACTATATTACGAATGTTTGCTGTATTCAACAAGGTTAAAACCAAAAATTATCAGATGGGATGTTATTCCGTTAATGCTGGTAAGAAAATGGAAATGAAATATCAGCTTTAAAACGGCCCCCCCCCCCTACTTGAATCCAAAATGTTTCCCCATGCATGTCTAATTTAAAAAGACGTTATTAATTATCAAAACTTGTCATTTAGGTATTGACAATGCACTGTTAAAAACGTGGATTTACAACTACATGCCATTTCGTAATGGATATGGTGTCGGCCTAGCGACTGGAAGGTCACGGATTCGCTCCTCATTGTGGGAGCGTATATCCCCCCCGTAGACACAAAGTACTGGTTCTACCCAGGAAACTGACAAGAAAGCGTTTCAATAAGCCTTAGGCTTTCGATGCAATCGAGCTAAAATAAATAGGTTTAAAGTAACATGTTTGTACTTCAGATATAAAGCTTAAAGCGGAAATCCCCGCCGTGTCAATGCGAGCGTTCCTGCCTCGCGCCGCTGACCGTTACTACAGATACAACGGCTCCCTCACCACGCCAGGATGTTTTGAAAGTGTCGTCTGGACAGTGTTCCACGAAAAGCTGACAATATCAAGACGACAGGTAAGCGAGTTCTCGTTTTTCAATAAATACCTGTAGGGCTTTTTGCTCAACTTTGTGAAGCGGCCTTGGACCCCTCATTTTGTGAAAAAGTCGCGAACTGTTCAAAATTGTGAAAAAAAAATGAGTCGTGAACTGTTCACAATTATAAAGAAATGAGTCGCGAACTTTTTTAAATTGTGACAATTTGAGTCGTGAACTTCTTAAATGTGTGGGAAAAAAGGCCATTCTCTGAGAAGGAAAAAAGCCATGGCCTGAATTGATAGATTGTTATATTTCTTTAAAAAAAACGAGCTCAAGAAAAATAGATCTAACAAGAAAATAATTTAAGAACGATCAAAAGGATAAGACGTTAGCCTCACCGTGATTTGAACCACATTCCTTCGGGATAAAATGCTATAGGCCAAATCTCTCAAACATACAAACATTTATATTCCATTATGCATTTCAAACTTTACATAAGCGACCCACTTATTATGATCAAATTAAACAAAAACAACAGAAACATATTAATTTGTTTAATGGAAAAGCTTCACAATTTATTCAGTTTTTAATGATAAATATTGTTAAACGAAACGTACTTTCAGTATGTGTTTACATGCTTAGTGTTATTTCGATCCCTGGAACCGAACTGTCATTTGTTTGATACTTTGACACAAAGCTGGCAAATTTGTTATTTCGTAAATTTCTGGACAAGACACTTAATAAAACGATTTGCTGTGGTTTTCAGAAAAATATTAGTGATTTAAAAAGATAATTCTTTGTTTTGAAGAGTAAACAATTACAGTGAAAAATATCGATAATTTTAACTGTTATACTGTGGAATGACGTCGATTGTTGACGTCATGACATCACTTTTCGATGAAACTGTACAGTCGAACCCTTAACATTTAAATAAATGGTGGATAAGCGTTTAATCAAAGAAAATGTTGATTTTCGGTTGATTATCGATTTTTATTCACTCGTGATCAGTTGCTGCGACACTCATGAAAATATTAATTTATATGATCACTCGTGAATTAATATCAGGGTCCGTATTCACCAACCAATTCTTAGACTTAAGTCTAAAAATAAAGAATATTCTTGAAACTTTCGTTCTCATTGTGTAATTCAGTTCAATACGACACAAAATGTTATACTTTTTATGACACAATTCTTCTTACTGAACAATTTATTTATGAAATATTGCCTGTTTATATTTAAACTCTGAACGGATTTTCTTGGTTCTAAGTCTATTCTTTATTCTTAACCCTAAGAAAAGATTGGTGAATACGGGCCCTGTTATCCATCAAAACAAACAAATACCCCGTATTTAATGTTCTTTGCATACACATGAAAAGTTGTTGCAGGAAATCACATGATTGTTTTTAGAAATAAATCGTAACATTGGATTATATTTCAGACAAACACACTTACAAGCACTGTTTGCATTCGGCATATTAAGTTAGTTCTTGGAACCTCTCACATTGAAGGCGAAATAAATTCAGTGAAACCGAAAATTGCCTGTCAAAACCATGTGTAAAGTGACAACAACAAAAACACGATTCTGTCAGATGGATTCCATTATATTATTACAAAAAAGATGCATTTATGCTTGTTTAATGTGTGTTTGTTTTGGCAATTTGATGCGCGGAACCTACAGAGAAAATTAATAACAGTACAGTTGATTTAAATTACGACATAATTAAAACCGGGATAGTATCTGGGTGAGCCAATTGTGCAGTAAGATTTGATACAACATGGGCCTTTCGTATTAGACATTCATAGTCAAGTCCATTGTTTTAAGTAACAATCATGTGCGCATACATTTTAGTTCATGACAACAGCAACAACAATAATAATAATAATTATTATTATTATATAAATAATTATAATGATAATAATACTCATAATAATTATCATCCTCATCAGCAGCAGCAGCTTCATTTATGGATCATTGTTTCAGTTGCACGTGTTCAGACAGGTATTGAAGCCCAGTGGGCACCACGTGCATAAAAGGTCCACGCGCAGGAACCACGTGAAACGTGCAGTCCGAGAAGTGCTCGAGGAAATCGGTATTGAATATTGAAGAATATGTTTTGTCTTTACTTAATCCATCCGCTTGATTAATTGATGTCATTTTGACACCCTTATGTCATTTAATGCCATGCTTCATGTTATTTGATGTGGGTTACGGCATTATATGTTTTAAATATTCCAAGTATAATCGAATATAGTTACCATTGAAAGACTCCTAAAGTAGATTTCGGTTTACCCTTTCATACTCATACATACATTCAAATTAATCACGTTTGGCAACATAATGGTTACACAGTACAATGTATAATTAAAAAAAAAAGCGCAGAGAACAATCGAACCCGCCAGTTTTGGCCGTTAATAATAAAATATATTTTATTGTGCCTTAACATAACTAAATTAACGCGAGGTTTGTAAACACTTGCAGGTATTGAAGACGACGCGCGGGAGCAGGCTCGTTTCCGGCGCCAGATAGTAAAGAACACGGAAACTCACGTGCACGAGTCACTTCCAGAGGACGTGACCTCACACGAAGAGACCATGGAGAGCCGCGAGTCTAACCACACCGGTAACCATGGTCACGAGGTAAAGCCTCACACCGGTCACCATGGTCACGAGGTCAAGCCATCGCCAATCAGCGCCGCCCCGGGATCGCACGAGCGAAATATGACCCACGAGGAACAGGTCCGGATGATGCTGGTGAACAATTACCGGCCCGTGCAGCCGCTCAACGGCCGCGTGGTGTACCGCAGCTTCCCCTTCTTCAACGAGCCAATCAATATTGACACGGAGGTCGTCTACATAGACAAGGACAACTCGGAGGCGAATGGCCGGGGCGCGGCGGAAAGCCTCGTGTCGTCTGCTTTTACGTGTATAGCCATCCTATTAGCAACTCTTCTGTGTTGAGGGATTCGCGTTAAGGCGTTTTTTTTGTAAGAATATTCATTTATTGTCGCGTATTAACCGTTAGCCTGTCAGCATTTAATAATGACTAGTTCAAAAATATTGTAATGACCTTTAGACGTGATAGAAATTATAACTTATAGTATCATCTTGTGTATTCGGAATATGGAAAGTGGATAGCCAGTGGTGTTGAAATGCAGTTTAGACAATAATTTTCCAACGAATATAGCCCTGAAAATACATACAACAGCATCGTGTTGTTTATACAAATTGATATTATTGTTTAAAGAAAAGTTTATAGCTGATACATTTTTAAGAATACCAAGGATTTACAAAATTCGATATTGTTTACCAAATTGTATTGCTCACCAATATTAATTATTGTTTCTTGTCCGCTATTCACAATCCAAAAGTACAAACAGCGAAAAGGAAAATAAAACTAAAATAAAATAGTACCGAAAAAGTACACGAAAATAAAAAGTACAAAAAAGTGAAAAGACCCTGGATAGCCAATCATGATCGCTCCGTGCTTGTATTATCCGTCTGTGAAATTTAGGCCAATAAATTGAATTTGACTGCTGGTCGATATGACATTTAAACAAATTGAATTGCGGGACATTTCAATTAAGCCACGTTCAGACCTAAAAGAAAACATGATTTCAACTGAAAACGTCTGAATAACTTAAACCTTTAAGTGCAGAAATATTTGATTTCTGTTAAGTATAATGATACAACCACCTACATACTTGTTTAAATCCAATTAAGTGTACATAAACCTGCATAGTATTTTAGCATATTTGTAAGACTTACGATAGTGCATAGATTTGCGTTTGTTTATGAATAGAACAAATATAGTTGGATATGTGGTGAACCAAAACGTGTGACAATTATTTTATCATCATTGTACATGTATAAATTGAATTATTTGGGTATCATGATTGATACCCAAAATCGAATCCATACACATAATATTCGCCATTTTACAGAAATTATATACTCTCTGATAACAAATCCAACCCACGATATTCGCGTTGTAGCACTATTGTGCATGTTTGATGGAACAAAACATTAACAATCACAAACATTAAGGAAACAGAAAGGCTCTTTGTTGCTATGGACAAATTCTCCTATACAAAAAGGAGTAATAGAGGATAAAAACACAAACATTGCTAAGACATTTTGTTTCTTTGATATGAAGGATATTTCTGTGGAAAGAATATGATCCCCAAATAAATGTAACAAAAATATATTTCCAAATCTATATTTTTTTTCTCACAAGGATGATGTATTTTTAAGAACTAATATTGACCCAATATAAACACATACAATGTATTACTTCCTTCTTGTGTTTGTATTCAGTCATTTTTGTGCAGGATATCTCATTTTTGTGCAGGATATCTCATTTTTGTGCAGGATATCTCATTTTGCATGTTTGAAGTGATTGTTCTGAAGATATGTAACCTCGATTTATTATTTTGTAATGTATGTACATGTTTTAGAATAAATTCAAATTAATATTATTGTGCCCTGTTTCTTTTGTTCAACTGATTGTTAATAACAGAAGAAAACATTTCCAGTATGAGTAATCAATACACAACAACACTATAAATAATAAGGAACTCTGTTATTAGAGAACGACCATAACTCGAAATCTGTGAAACAAATCGCTAAAGACATTACACAACACGAATCAAACACACAAACATGAAAACAACCTGGGTCACTGCCTGGGGGGAGGGGGTGCGGGGTGAAACCGTTTTTTTTCGGATTTCAAAACATATCAGTCGTCCCTTATGCCAACAAATATAGAAGATGATCAATTTAGATTAGACGTGGTCATCAATCCAAACAATTACTTAAAAACATATGTCTACAACTTCAAAAATATGTCGATGATCCAGCAATAAGCACATTAAAATCCTTTTTGTTATTTGCAAATTCAATTTTGAAAACAATTATTTGAAGCCTTATGAACACTTTAGAAGCCACATTTTGCGTTCGATCTTAATGAAACTTACTCTGAAAATTTGTTTTAATGATATCTCAGCCGAAAATGTCACACTTGACAGGTGGGGTTTCCTCCGGGTACTCCGGTTAACTCCCACAGCACAAGGTCACATCGAAATTGAATATCTTTCACGAAGGGTTCTGCAAATCATGGTCTGAGATGACAATGAATGTTAAATCTTTTTATCATATGCTTTCATCAGCAAAGCCAAATAAAACTTTCTTTAAGATTCAACCGGAAATTAGCAACGTCATTTCAGCAAAATAACGTTACGTGATTGTGGTCAGTCAAACAAACGGTAACCAATGAAAACGCTCAAAAAGCTTGATTACACTAGTTTGAGATAAAAAAAAAACAACGTTATAATACACAAGAAAGCTGGAACATGTGATAAACACACAAATTCGTTGAATTGATATCCCCCGCCAAACTAGAGCTTTGTCACAGATTTGACGTATACCCCCACATGCTGAATTGGTCAACACAGAATATGTACAAAGGGCCATAACTCCGTTATTAACAGATGGTGTACAATGCCATTTTGCGTGCATCATCCTCTTATCCATATATATATATATATATATACTCATACCACGTTTCAATAAAATCCGCCAAAGCACTTCCAAGATATGGCTCCGGGCACAAAAGTGCCGGATGGACGGACGGACGGACGGACGGACGGAAGGACGGATGGACGGAAAACGCCAAACAATATCCGTCCGCCATTGACGGGGGATAACAATGTAAATTGTGGTCGAGTCCATAGCCGTCGCCTATCAGGCATTCGGTAAATATCGGTCGTGTAACAAAATTAAAAAAAAAGCGATCGAGTCAAAGACTTTCGATAAATAGAAGTTACCCTTCATACATTCTGGAAATAGCGGTCGTGTAACATAAATCCTATGAATAGAGATCGAGTCAAAGACATTCTTATATGTGGCGTGTTCTGAGAAAACTGGGCATAATGCTTGTGCGTAAAGTGTCATCCCAGATTAGCCTGTGCAGTCCGCACAGGCTTATCCGGGACGACACTTTAAGCCCAAACTGGATTTTCGCTAAGAAGAGACATCATTTAAACGAAAAATTCCATAAAAGCGGAAATTGTCGCCCTGATTAGCCTGTGTGGACTGCACAGGCTAATATGGGATGACAATTTACGCACAAGCATTAGCCCAGTTTTCTCAGAACACGACACATATAAGAAGCAGTCGTTCTATCCGCACTCGGGAAGCGTTCTCAAAATCCTTCCACACACACCAAGTACTGGTCCTTCCCAGAAAACGAACGTAGTCGAGATTTAAATGAATAGGTTTTAACTTAATTCACTGAATAAATAGATGCCGAATTACATGCATTCAAGAACGTATGGTCATTTCAATCGCATTGCATGTATATAAAGTTACATTACGGTCGCTGAGCAACGCATAGGGTGTGAATACCGGGTACCTGTAGTATTAACGACCATTAATTTTATAATTCCGTACATTTAGAAGTCGTTTAAACTAAAATCCCGTTTTAAGTCAAAACGCTTCAGTTCGAGCATTTGGGAGAAGACAGTCTTGCAAAAAAATAATCCGTCAAAATCAACTTAACTTTTCATTTTGTCTAAAGTTTAATCTCTTTTTGTTACTTATAAATAGACCCATAAAACCTCACTGCTCAGTGAACGAAGCACATAACTATATCGATTTACTGACACCTAGCCTGCAGAAAAGACAAAGTTCTGCGAAGACAGATGGCCGAATACCACTACAATGTACAAGACCGTTCAATTATGTATTTATACACGACGAGTAGAACAGATAAGGCCACTTAACTCTTGTTGAAACGCACGGTGATTAGCGTACAAAGTTGCCTCCCATAAATAAAGTATAGTGCAAAGAAAAAGTCAGTGCGTTGCATTGTCCTAAAATGCAAAATTAACAGAACCATTATGTTTAATGTAGGCCATTATAAATAGTTAATAGCTGACTTAAAGCAATACGTTTTACGACTTCACGAAACCTTTAAAAGCAACCACATATAAAAACTGAACTCTACATCAATGGCAGAATGATATAAAATGCACTTTTAGTTTAAACATATTTTATTTCGGAATGCATATTTATTTCTTCTGGATGTGGTTGTAATTGTATCGTTCGTCACTGGAAAGACACTTTGAAAAGTGTAATGATGCTATTCAATATTTATCATCATGATTTCTGAACGTTTGATTGCAAACTAACAATTATCAATATATACTATTGTCCCAATTTTACAATTACACAATTTTTAGGTTTTAATTATCCGAACATGTGCACAAAAGAGATGCGTGTACTACTGTGGCTGTTATCTTGCAAATTCCAGTAAAACAAAGTGAACTTATGCATTAATTAAATTTAATTCACAATTACGGTGGGACCAATATGGGAATACCTAATGCACTATTCCAGATAGCAGGCTGAGTTCACGTGATTGAACAAGCACAAAACGGTAGTTAAAGGTCAACAACATTTACATAAAACTAACGATGCAAGTAATGAAACATTGTTAATACGATGAAAATGGGTCTCGCTCTGGGCGTAATGAATGGGCGTCAAGTCTCTGCACAGGGTAACCAGGGACGACACTTTCCGCTTTAATGGAATTAGATTAGAGTGCGCGGACTGCACAAGCTAATATGAGACGATAATTTAGGCAGAGGCATTAAGTCCGATTGTCCAAGAGACCGGCTCATATGTTCGTGTCCGTTCTAGAACCGAATAAATTAATAAAAGTAGATTGCACTTAATACACTGTATGAAATTATTAAACTCGTGGCGAGCAAAAACCAGTCCAATCTAGTGAAACACTCAGTTTACATTAAGGTCCTATATATTTTTTTTTAAACCAAATTCAAATCCGGGGCATAAACTTGCATGGTTCAAAAATTACTTTAACAAATACAAGTTAAGTTTTCAAAGAATCATTAAGAAGTGTATTGACCTTTCTTAAAAAAAGTATATAACTTGACTTGACCGTTCTATATAAATATCCATAAGTTAATTATTTCTATATAAATTTGGGTAAGTATAGTTATTGACTTGACTAGTCAATATCATGTCAGTATTTTACTTGACTAGTCTACATCCATATGAGTAAGTATATTACTTGAATGTATTGTTCTTCTTTCGTCCAAATAAAGGTAAGTATATTACTTGACTGGTCTATATAATTATAATATAAATATAAAAAAAAGATAAAAATCAGTAGTTTAACTATTTAAGCAAAATTGGACGGTAATCCAAATACACACAAGAGTTCCGCGGTCGGAAACATATGAACCCAAAACAGGGCCTTCATTTACACACTTATTGTGACAGTGACCTTGACCTTTGACCTAATGACCCCAATTTCAAAAGGGATCGTCTACTGACCAAGGCCAATGCACATGTGAAGTTTCACGTCAATCGGTCAATTGGTTGACGAGTTATTGATCGGAAACGATTTGTACACTTGTTGTGACACTGACTTTGACCTTTGACCTAGTGACCCCAATTTTAGTACGGGTCATCTACTGTCCAAGGCCAATGCACATGTGAAGTATCAAGTCAATAGGTCAGTTGGTTGACGAGTTATTGATCGGAAACGATTTTCACACTTATTGTGACAGTGACTTTGACCTTTGACCTAGTGATCCCAATTTTCTTACGGGTCATCTACTGTCTAGGGCAAATGCACATGTGAAGTATCAAGCCAATCGGTCAATTCGTTGGTGAGTTATTAATTGGAAACAATTTTCACACTTATTATGACAGTGACCTTGACATTTGACCTAGTGACCCCATTTTCAATAGGGGCCATCTACTGTCCAAGGCCAATGCAAATGTGAAGTACCAAGCCAATCGGTATATCCGATCAAACGTTATTAATCGGAAACGAACTGGTCTACCGACAGACACACAGACCGACCGACCGAACTTCATCCAGCAAAACAATATACACCCTCGTCTTCAAAGGGCGGCATAAAAAGCAGCACACATTTCCCATTGATTGCTTGCAGTTGCACATCGTTAACTGGAACTCGCAGCTGTATGGCTCCATAGGGGAGGCGGCGGTGGAGCCGAATGGACTGGCGGTGCTGGGGATGCTCTTCGAGATCTCCGAGAAGGACAACCCCGTCCTCGAGCTCCTTGTCAATGTACTCATGCACGTTAGCGATCCGGATAAGATTACGGCGAGGGGATATGGAGGGGATATACATATTTGAGCCGCGCTCTGGGAAAACGGGGCGTACTGCATGTGCGTAAAGTGTCGTTCTCGATAAGCCTGTGCTCAGGTTAATCAGTGACGAAACTTTCCGCTTTTATGGTATTTTTCGTTCAAAGGAAGTCTCTGCGTAGCTTAAACCCAGTTTAGGCGGAAAATGTCGTCCCTAATCAGCCTGCGCAGACTGCTCAGGCTAATCTGGGACGACACTTTCCGCACTTGCATCAAGTCCTGTTCTCCCAGAGCGCGGCTCATGATTCATTTATATTTTGTTTGGCCTGTATTGTATAGTAAATAAGTCACTTGAAGAGACAAGCGGTTCTAAACCAGAGTTTCGCTCGCGCTCATGTTTCTTGAATTCATTCTTCCCATATTTTTATGACATTTGTTTAAAAGAAACCTCTGCCAAGCCAGATATGTACGTTCATCGTGCAACATTACATCGTTATTAGTCGGCACAACTAGTCTTTCAATAGTGCATTTCAAGGGACCTTCTTGTAAAAACTTCACGTACTTGTTATATGGATAGCGATCGGGACACTTAATGCCAACACCAATCTCACATGCTCGACTTGACGTGTTGGAATTTGCTTTTGAATTTGCATTTACTTTGTTTTATTAGAAGGTACCAACATATCGGAAATGTACTATGCCAACACTGAGTTGATCAAAGTACGTTATCGTTTTAAATTACTAGTCCTCACGTCCCTGTCTACGCCATCCACGAAAGTTTTAGAACAAGGACTCACTTTTGGCGGTGATCCACCTCCATATACCATTTTACTAGGTGTTTATATAATCCGATAGATAGGAGGTTCTCATCTCCTTCAAGACAAATAAACGATTTGATGTTTCGGACCTGTCCCTTTTGCAGACAACTGTCACACGTTTAAACGTAGCGATTGTATTGTTCATTTGGTTTTGTTAAATAAAATCCAGCCCCAAATAGCAGAATTAATGACGAAAACAATTGTTCCTATCAATCAATAAAAAACTATTCATGAATATGTGACAAACCCCACAATTTGAGATATCCTTCAAACAATTTTAATGGTCCCACACGGCGACTTTACACAGGACAACTTGACATTAAACAGGCCCGCAGTCAGGTCGAACGAGTCATTCCAAGGAGAAGTGAAAACAGAGCATATTTCTGCTTCCAAAAGAAAACAATTTTAATTGGCAGAGAGAAGTCAAATCCGCTCAATCATGTTGGGTTCTTGGCTTTAATTTAATTGTAGGCGGCAATAAAATCGAAAACAAAATGGGGAATAGTGCAACGCCGTTAGTGTCGTGAACATGGCAAACTGATTTATATCATGTCAATGTAATTGGAAAACCAAATCAAAATAAATGAACGCTGCATACCTTGTTTATAGCTGTCAATGTGGTAAAAGACCGGAAACCAGTCTGCGTTAGATTCGCATTAGGAAGACTGTCTAATGTGAAATGTATTAAACGTCCAATTACTAGCCTACGATGTGCGTCATTAATATTATCTTCATAGCAATAAGGTCGTATCTTTCTTCAAATATCAACAAGCATTATAACATTATGACGTCAATGGGTACTGGGTATCGTAAAAGCGTTTCATGCAGAAATCGTTATCAAGCAATTGAGGCAAATGCAGATAATGATATTCATGACCTATGTAACAAATTAAGAAATTGTAATACGTTTTAGATTATAACATGATTATAACTATTCAGCACGTTTATTTGGAAAAAAAAGATTCAGAACCAAAAATAACAACGAAACTTTGGGGAACTTCTGACTACTGTACATCCATCACGCGCAACAACATATATCATCATTAAGCTCAGCTCTCCAGAAATTATGCATATAAACAGTCAAAATCCAATTGTAGAAAACAAATTAAATTCTCAAATCACAATTAGGCGTGTGGCCGTTGCATGTGATGAAGATCAGTTGTACCAAAAGAAGCCTTTCTCGTTACCGGTATTTTAAAAACCACTATCGCATGTAAATGTGCTTAAGCATGCTCTTACGTTGAATATGACGCTCGAAGCAAATGTAAATAGATTTGGTGAAATAAAGGCGAGAAAAACTGTCCATAAATATTCGCGAAAAACATTTATTCGTGATACTGTTCTATCAACGTGAACGACACGTAATAAAATCAAACCGTTATTTTCCGAAATTCAAGTATAAACAGTTATGTTAATGTGAAATGCGAATGGTAAACCCGTCAGCGCTTGAGATACATTTAGAAGTGCCGACACTTAAAGATTTTAAAAGGGACAAAAAATCAAGGGACTGATCTAAATTTCGCTTTGTAATGTGCAAAGATTCTTTGAAGTGACAACTGAAAAACAATTCTGTCAAGTTATTTGTGTTTATAAATCGCGAAGTTAAGAAAAACAGCCCATGACGAGTGCATACTAAATTGCTTGAGTGGTTTCAAATTTAAAGACGAAGTGTAAGGAATGTCTGGCAATTTCATGGGGTATTCCAAGCTGTTTATTGGTTCAAAAAAACAAGTTATCATTATCTGTTACTTTTCTATCAACTGACTAGAAAATGACTGCTTACACTGTGTGCAACTCAGCAGCGTATACCGAATACTAGGTACGTGTTGAAACAGGACTAGGTAGTACGTGTTGAATACAGGTAAGTTTATTATGCGTGACTAAGAATACTTTTACCACGAGCATTGGCGAATGGTTCAGGTTTTTGTGCAGCGCGAAACAACTTATCTGTATTGAACACTTAGCTAGAAACCTATTTATCACTTCATATTCGCATTTTTCGAAAACAAAATGACGTCACTATATTGTGCGTTTCTTGCTGTATTCAACAAGGTTGAAACTAAACTTTATCAAGCGATGTTATTTCGTTTAAGCTGGTAATAAGATGGGATTTCCGATGAAATATTGCAATAGCAGGGTGAAACTATACAGAAGATCAATACTCGTGATTGAGGACGATCACTTTATGCAAAGCACATTGTTACTAGATCTACATGTATGTCTGAAAAGATCTACATGTATGTCTCAAAAGACATTTTTTTTTTCAAAGATAGTCATTTAGGTCTTGACAATGAACTGTTGGTAATTGTAAAAATACAACAGCATATACATATGAGTATAATCACATGTTTGTATTTCAGATATAAAGATTGAAGCAGAAATCCCCGCCATGTCCTGCCTCGCGCCGCTGACCGTGACTATAGATACATGTACAACGGCTCCCTCGCCACGCCAGGCTGTTTTGAAAGTGTAGTCTGGACAGTGTTCCACAAAAAGATGACAATATCAAGACGACAGGTAAGCGAGTTCTCGTGTTTCATAAAATGCCCGAATTGATAGATTTAAATATCTCTTAAATCAAGAACTCAAAAAAATAACTCAAGAAAGATAAAACGGATACAATTTTAGTTAGCCCCATCGGAATTTAAACCACATTCCTTTGGGATAAAATGCTTAAGTCTTAATCGCTCGAACAGTCAACCATCGTGCATTTTAATCTTTACATAAGCGACCCACTTATTATCACAAGATTAAACAAAAACAACAGAATCTCATCAATTTGTTCAATGGAAACGCTTTGCAATTTATTCAGTTTTAAATGATCAATATTTTTAAACGAAAACATACTTTCGGTATTTGTTTACATCCTTGGTGTTATTTCGATCCCTGGTACAGAATGTTCTCTCATTTTTAAGACACTGTGACACAAATTATCATTTCGTAAATCAGCGAACAAGACACTTTATTCAAAAACTTATCTGTGGTTTTCAAGAAAATATAAGTGCTTAAAATGATAATTTACTGTTTTAAACAGTGAAAAATACAGTGAAAAGTATCGATAATTTTAAACATTATACTGTTAAATGACGTCAATTGTTGATGTCATGACGTCACTGTTCGGGGAAATTCTACAGTCGAACCCTTTAAATTTGAATAAACGGTGGAAAAAAACAAAATCAACAGAAAATGTTTTTTGATTTTCGGTAAATTATTATTCACTCGAGATCAGTGACTGCGCTACTCGTGAAAATATAAATTTATATGATCACTCGTGAATTATAATGTGTTATCCACCAACACCAACAAACACCTCTTATTTAATGTTCTTTGCATACACATGAAAAGTTGCTGCAGGAAACCCCACGATTGTCTTTAGAAATAAATCGTAACATTGGATTATATTTCAGACACACACACTTACAAGCACTGTTTGCATTCGGCATATTAAGTTAGTTCTTGGAACCTCTCACCTTGAAGGCTAAATAAATTCAGTGGAACCGAAAATTGCCTGTCAAAACCACGTGTAAAGTGAAAACAACAAAAAGGCGATTCTGTCATATAGATTCCATTACATTATTACAAACAGAGGCAATATAATACGCGTAACCTACAGAGAAAATTCAAAACAGTACATTTAAATTAAATTAAGACATAATTAAATTGGGATATTATCTGGGTGTGCCAATTGTGGAGAAAGATTTTACACTTCATGGGCCTGTTGTGTTAGACTTTTATAGTACAGTCCAGTGTTTTGTAGAACACTCATGTGGCATACATTTGAGTTCATGACAACGACAACAATATAATAATAATAATACTAATAATATTAATAACAATACTTTAAATAATAATAATAATATTAATAATAATAATAATAATGATAATAATAATAATAATAATAATAATAATAATAATAATAATAATAATAATAATTATAATAATAAAAATAATACAAATAATACGATAATAATAATCATCATCAAAGTCATCCTCATCAGCAGCAGGAGCTTCATTTCTTTCTTTTTTCAGTTGCACGTGTTCATACAGGTATTGAAGCCCAGTGGGCACCACGTGCATAAAAGGTCCACGCGCAGGAACCATGTGAAACGTGAAGTCCGAGAAGTGTTCGAGGAAATCGGTATTGGAGATTGAAGAATATTATTTGTCTTAACTTAATCAATTATGGATTTTTTCTATAAGGCACACTGATTTTGTATTGGGTAACTTTATTTTACGAAATACTTAAAGTAACATTAATACTCAAAAGTCAACGGAAATTTCGTTAAGTATTTCGTAAAATAAAGTTACCCAATACAAAAACAATGTTCCTTATAGCAAAATCCAAAATTTCAAAACGAGATGTTTTCTGGTAACACAGATGTAGATATAAAATGCTCGTTTTTATTTATTTGTGACACAAATAATTCCATTTTAATGTCCCGCACTGATATCTATTCATACAACACACACACACTTAAATGGTACCATGTTAATGTTCATGTGTCATATGAATTGATATAGTCGCGGGGCTATATTCGTTGACAATACTTTGCCAACGAATATAGTCCTGAACATAAATGCACCAGCATAGTGTTGTTTATACAAATTGATATTATTGTTTTAAGAAAAGTTTATATCTGATACATTTTTAAAAATAACAAGGATTTCCAAAATTCGATATTTTTACCAAATTGTATTGCTCACCAATATTAATTATGTTTTCTTTTCCGCTATTCACAATCCAAAGTACAAACAGCGAAAAAGGGAAAAAAAGTACCGAAAAAGTACACGGAAATAAAAAGTACAAAAAAATGAAAAGACCCTGGATAGCCAATTTTGATCGCTCCGTGCTTGTATTATCCGTCTGTGAAATTTAGGCCAATAAATTGAATTTGACTGCTGGTCGCTATGACATTTAAACAAATTGAATTGCGGGACATTTCAATTTAGCCACGTTCAGACCTAAAAGATAACATGACTTCAACTGTAAACGTCTGAAGAACTTAAACCTTTAAGTGCAGAATTAAGTGATCTTGTAAATATAATTATACAACAACATACATACTTGTTTGAATCCAATTACATGTACACAAACCTGAACAGTATTTTAGCATTTTTGTTAGCTATGCTTTTGTTTATGAAAATACAAATTATATTTGGATATCTGGTGAACCAAAACGTAATCGCAATGATTTGATCATGATTGTACAAGTATAAATGGTCATATTTGGATCGCACGATTGATGCACGAAAACGAAACCGGACACATTTTATCAGTGATTTAATGGTCGAATAGTTTGGCCTTTAACAGAAATTATATACTTTCTGACAACAAATCCAACCCACGATATTCGCGTTGTAGCACTATTGTGCATGTTTGATGGAACAAAACATTAACAATCACAAACAACAAGGAAACAAAAAGCTTTTTTTTTTTTTTTTTTTTTTTAAATTTCCCCTTTCTATTTACAAATTTTTTTTTTTTTTT
>VMBQ01003447.1:40725-75030 GCA_007657795.1 Dreissena rostriformis
TATATATATACATTTCTTTGACACAAAACAATTCAATGATTGACAAAATGGTATGCATGTGAATGAAAACAGAAACACACGTTATTAATGTATGAATAGACTTGCGTCTTGCGAAAATGGGTCTAATGCTATAAGTGGCAAGCGCAGCTCCAGCCCAGTCTGAGCATCCGCGCAGTCTGGTCAGGAGATACGCTTACCGCTTTTAAGGCACGCTAGATGTTGTGGTCTCATTAGCGGACAGGATAGATCCTGACCAGACTTCGCGGATGCGCAGGCTGGCCTGGGCTGGAGCTACGCTGGCCGCATATGACATAAGACCCATTTTCGCAAGACGCGGGTCAGTGGATGTCCTCTGACATTTCTGTGTTGCCATATACATTGACTGATTAGCTTGGTGATTGTGTGTTACACATTTTTTAATCTTATGGAACAAACTTTCTTCGTTGATGTGATCATCTATCTGCACTGTGAAGATTTAGTGAGGAGATAATACAAATACTAAACCTTTCACATTTAACCTTTGATCTTCACACATTGTTCATGAATGTCTGGTTTTGAGGAACAATATTTAATATGTACAACTAAAAACTTTGAGGTAATAAGTATTTTCGTCAGTGGCGTAGGGGGGGAAGGGTGGGTATGTTTTGCACGCGGCCGAGCTGAGTCTTTGTGACTTTATAGACCAAGTTGTATTTAAAAAGGTTAGGAAATGTGACATGTAGCATACTAACAATATATTTATGGACGACGACGCAAGCATCTTGACGCAAAACGAACGACAGAAAAACGGCGATTACAAAAGCTTACTATGCGAACTCGTGCGCAGACGAGCCTTAATTTTAATAGTTAATTATATACCTATTAATTGCAGACAATCATCAAACTTCTTTACCCCAAACCTATTTTATTGCATACGACGAAAAATGGGAACCAATGTGAGTTTGGGGTTTTACCAAATCATTTATATAGAATACCACGTATTTGTATACAACATTATTGTGAAGATAATTGTCATTCGAATTCAGACATACTATAATGTCATTTTGCAAACAGATTATTCAACTTGACTATAAGATAATTTTAATGCTTGTCTTTAGATGCCACATCTCACGAACTACTGGTATGTGGCTGTTTTATTGACAGAATTTGTTTAAAAAAGATTAACTTGTATAATAAGCAAAAGTTCTACCATATTTCAAATATTTTTTTAAAACAGTTAGTCGCATGCAGAAATCTTTAATTGAAACATTTTCATACAGAAACCATGATTTAAGATTTTTCTTAAAAGCTTGTCCAGGAACCAGTACCGGAGATATATAGATTCACGAACACATATTTTCAAAAGCTTCATGCTAATGCTAGTTATAATTGAAGTCGTTTACTAAAATCATTCTGTCTCGAGTGTCAATTAGAAAAAGAAAGTTAAATGTAAAATGCCAAAGGAAAATCCATTAGCACTTGTAATAATTAAGAATCTCTGAAACAAAACAAAAAACAAGCAAATTCGTTTAATTGATATTCCCAGCCAAAAACATTTTGTTTTCTTGATGGGTGCATACCTAATTATAAGGGTTATTGATTTTATGCATTTCAATGCTCTTCATTGATATAATATATATACACCCACCAAGTTTCATGTTGACATCGTGTATATAATCTGTGATATACCCCGAACAGTTACATCATACAAAAACAATAAAGGGCAATAACTCTTTGAGAAAGTGTAGGGTTATGGTTCTTGTGCGTTGCACTTCTCCTCATTGACATATAAACACCCATGACATTTCATGTTGATATCTTTTTTAGTTTTTGAGATATAGCCTTGAACAGTTTGTGACAGGCGGACGTACTGAAGGACGGACGGACTGACAGACTGACGAATTGACGGACAACGCCAAATCTATATTCCTCTACCTTTGGCGGGGGTTAACAATAGGTCCTACGGCGCTCACCTGAGCAGGACAACAGATAAGGTTTGCTTCATCGTTTTTAAGATTTGTATTTAACAGGAAAGGAATTTTAATAATATTTGTCTCAAAAACACTGTGATTTACACTGGCTTGTCTTTGATGGAGAGGATTTGGCAATGTGAGTGCGCTCTGAGACTTAAAGGTAGGAGTGTTGAATCTGGTTGTAACAAAATTACTCATCATTACCCATTTGCCAATATATAATTAATACTAATATTTACAATGACTTAATTGAAGTAAGACTTGCTGACAATTATCAATGCCCGAAATTGAGCGCTCATCGGATCCAGGCATACTTAAAAACAAACTAATTGACAAATACTTTTAAGGGAAAAAAGTGATTGTTCCAAAAAGCTTGTAGTGAAACCTAAGTGACACAAATCTTATCTGTTGCCCTGCACCTGAGACCCAAACGAACTTACTTGTTCTGGGCTGATAATGTTTCTTTACAGCAATACAAGGAAAACTGAAATCCAATTCCAATCAGCTCTTTTTCAATTGAGCGAAACTATTTATGAACTCGGTTCAGATATTATAAGAATAATTGTTTGAGCAAGTTTTACTATGTTTGTGCAAAAAGGTGACTTATAAAAGTGTTCTCAAGGTTGCAATATCGCCATATAAGGAAAGCTGCCCCCTCTCTCGCATCAATGCTTGTCAACGGATCACAACCATTTCTATTAAAACAAATATTCTGAGCAAGTTTCACGAATGAAAAAATAGAGGGTCACAATGTTGCACTATAGCCATATACGGAAAAATGTTCCCACCCTCTGGCGGTGATGTGTTTCAACATACCGGAACCATTTAGAAACTCAGCCAATATAATATTATAACAAATCTTCTGAGCAAGTTTTATTATTATTGAGCACAAATGTGACTTCCAGAGCGTTGACAAGGTTTCACTATAATCATAAAAGAAAATCATAATATTGGGAGCTGTAATTTTTATGCTTCCGCTAAGAAATTTTGCAGCGAGTAAAGTTGAGATATGGAGCGAATATTACTAAGAAATATACGCTAATAACTTTCTTGCTGATAAGGCTGGAAAGTGAGCGGCCTTTAAAATCTAAATAAAAGTAACAAAGGGTATTAAACGGCTAAAAATACCTGTCTCTGCATGGATGTCGCCATCTTTCCTATCACGTGAATACACCCTCTGATTGTATAAAACTCTAATGTATTGTTGTTATGGTACTAATTGTTCTTAAATGTTATTCTAGTGTGTTGTTTTTAAAATGCATCTACGGTTTATCTGTTTTGTTATTGTTTTTAACCATCAAGATCGTATATCATCGCTTTAACAGGAGTTAAATTTGTGTTACCAAGCGAGATGATACATGGCAATACGTACATCCAATATTTTGCGACCATGTTACCACAAACAAAACAGCTTTTACGACTAAAACGTGAAAACCTCCACGTATCTTTCATTTAAAGCACGCTTGTCCTTGAGACACATGAAGGTCAATGCGGAAATGCATCCGTCTCTATGCGAATCTTCCGATCATGCGTACCTAACCGGATACAACAACTCTTTAACGATGACAAGATGTTTTGAAAGTCGCGTCTGTACATTTTCTTTTACGAAAATCAGAAACTCTAAAAATGACAGGTGAGAAAGTTCAACAAATGTATTTCCATTAGAGGCCTTAAGACCTAGTTTAAAGACGTTTTACATTAATAATGGGTATTGTAATCAGTGCAATGTTTCAGGATATTTTTTTTTTATTATTATTAACAATATTTTCCTCTAACTGATTGAGACATGGCTGAGAAAAGATTCAATCAGCCTCGATATGTGAACAGATGGCTTAACTCATGTGCGTAAAGTGTTACCCCAGATAAGCCTGTGCAACCCGCAGTCCAACTGGGTGTTCGTTAAGAAGAAACTTTCTTTAAACAAAAAATACTACAAAAGGGCTATGCGGACTGAATAGGCTAATCTGGGACGACACTTTACGCACATGCATTTAGCCCGATTTTGCCAGAGCGAAGTTCAATTGTAACTCTGTTTCTAAGCTGACAGAAGCAGCCACACCCTGTCCACGCTGTGACCACAGCTAAATGGTGCAAATAATAAGGTTCACTGACACCTATTGATGAGTCTGAGTCTGGATGCTACACACATTTCCAGAAGTAGACTTTTATCAACGATTGCAATAAAATAACGGAACTTCATATGAACCATAATTTATCCTGCATATGCAGAGGAACATACTATCTGATAAAACAAATCAAGTGAACGTCTTTGTAAATCTGAACACTGGAGTATATTTCGGACAAACAAACAAACACACACGCGCTAGTGTTTGTATTAAAATATTATGTTGAGGTCTTGGAAACTTTCACATTGGAGGTGAAATTAATCCCATGGAAATGAAATTGCACATCAGTACAACGTGTATATTGACAAGATTAATGCGGGTTTCTGCCACTTATCGCAAATGGATTTGCCGAAATGTTTGCAGATGGGGAAATACTTTTTTTTTTATTCGACGCAATTAAGTGCATGCGAACCTATGGTATAAATCAATTACTGGAAATTAAAACGGCTGCCTTTGTCATATTGATAAATCAGGTAAGAATTAAATCGGGAGAGACAATTAATTGATTCTCGGAATAATAACTGTTCTGTGAGAGCCATCTGCGCAGTTTCTTAAGTTTTTATCTGCATTTGTTAAAGTGCAAAAAAAAAGCAATATTAAGAAAACCAAACTGAATATTTTTGCTCATCATAATCACACAAACATCTGCATAGATATTTTTACCGTAAAATAAAACGAAAGCCGCCGTCGACACAGCGGCCACCACAAGTGACCTATTAGTCTCCTTCTTGGACGACATTTAAAAAAACACACACCTTTTTACTTATATTACTTTGCCAACACAGCGATTTACAAATTTAAAAATGTATTTTTTGAAAACACAATGGCTCAATCAACCCAAAATGGAAATAGTTGATCTTAAACGATTAAATATACATCGTAATAAAAGCTCCATGGTTAAAATCCGAAGAAAAATATTGGGTCTTAAGTGTACGGACCACTCTTCAGCACAGGGTTCGCTAAAAAATATTTAATTGCAACTTCTTTAAATATTGTAATGGTGCAACATCAAATAGTATACATGTATCAGCACTCGAAAACAATAAGACGCACAACTAAACAAGACGGTCATGTTGACCCTGAAGCGCTCACCAGAGTTCAAGACACACCCATTGTCGAAGTCTTGACCTCAATTGACGCAGATTAAAAAAGAATTTGATATTAATTAGATACACATTCTTACCAAATTTCATCAAGCTTGAGAAATATTTGTTGCGTCTAGAATGGTTATATGGGTATTCTTAATTTGACCAGGTCACCTAATTTTTCGAAACACTTGACCCCAAATCAAGCTCGGCCTAGACGTTGTTGTGCGAAGCATTCTGATCAAGTTTCATTAAGATTGAGTCATAAATGTGGCATCTAGAGTGGTTACAAGGTTTTCCTAAGATTTGACAAAGTGACCTAGTTTTGAACGCACGTAACCCAGATTCGAACTCTGTCCAGTCAATACATTCCGACCAAGTTTAATCAAGATTACGTCATAAATATTTAATCTATAGTGGTAACAAGGTTTTTTTCTTCTAAAATTCGACCTGGTGACCTGATACATGACCCAGATTCATGCATGGCCTAAATATTGTCAAGAAAAACATTCATCAAGATTGAGTCATACATGTTTCCTCTAGGCGGTTACAAGGTTTTTCTATGATTTTACCTGATGACCTAGTTTTGGACGCACGTGACCCAGCTTTAATATCGGCCGATATTTTGTCAAGATGAACATTCTAACAAACTTTCATGCAGATTGGATAAAACATATTGCCTATTGAGTGGTAACGAGATAAACGTTGACGACGCACATCACAACAGACGCCGGACAAAAGGTGATCACAACAGCTCACCTTGAGCACTTCGTGCTTAGTTGAACTCAACACGATAAAACTCTGTTGTCGTATTATTTTGCTCTGAAAAGGTTTCATGTTTACCATATTTTTATTGATTGAACATTCGTGCACTAAACTTTTCAAACAGATTATCTCATCTTGAATAAATCTGTTTCACGGGTTTCATCTCCCATCATTCGAAGCCGCATCACACCGGACTAATTACCCAATAATTGATAAGATGCTGGTAGTAATAGTTCTAATAAGATATGTAATAGCACATCTAGGCCTGTCAGGCTGACCAACGGCGACAGACATAGGAACATACAATCTAAATGTGTCGTGTTCTGGGGAAACTGGGCATAATGCTTGTGCGTAAAGTGTCATCCCAGATTAGCCTGTGCAGTCCGCTGGATTCGCTAAGCAGAGACATTTAAACGAAAAATTCCATAAAAGCGGAAATTGTCGTCCCTGATTAGCCTGTGCGGACTGCACAGGTGGATGACAATTTACGCACAAGCATGATGTCCAGTTTTCTCAGAACACGCCACAATAAGGAACATACAATCTAAATGTTAAACGCTTGGCAAGTGTTCAACGGTCAGTGAATGTCGAATATTTGCCTTCACTCCTTGTCCGCATTAACTATGGAACGAGTTCTTAACGGCAGACTCAATATTCTAGAATTGCGACACCTGAAGGGTTTCGCGGGATGTAATGATTGGGGAGATCAAAATAATTTGAACCCCGATTCTTTCTGTGCATGTGATGATGGTAACCATAGTTCTCGTATAGATTTTACTATTTTGACCTAGGCAACTCAATAATTTCAAATGCAGTGTAAAAAGTCACACGAACATATTCCAATTTCTTGTATGAAAATCAAAATTGTATTTATTAATGTCATCAGTCAGCCAAGCTGGAATCGTACTTATATATATAAATATATGTAAACAGAACTACTGATAAATCCCGTCGTTTGGCTATGTATTCACAGCTGATTCTATGAATCTTAACGAGCATTCTGAAGATAGTCGATGCATCACGCGGTCAGGTAAGTGACGTACGTAAAAAGCATAATACATCACTATACCGGACTAAAACGGGCTATCAATGCTATGTTATACATTATGTAATCACTTCATATTATTATTGCAATGTCAACAGCATGATTTCAAAGATAGAGAAATAACTCAAAAGCTACTTTAAATCAAAACGTATACATGCGATTAAAAGCATTGACATACGATCCACGTCATGCGAACATTTGTCTTATGTCATATGAGGCAAGCGTTGCTCCAGACCAGCCTGCGCATTCACATGTCCGCTAATGAGACCACACAACCTTGCGTGACTTTCTAACGGGCAGCGTTGTTCCAGACCAGACTGTGCGATTGCGCAGGCTAAGCTTGAGCTACGCTGCACGCATATGGTATAAGACCCATTTTCGCATGACATGGCTCATACAATGTCAAAGTCTTCATGGTCTCTCAAAGCACTCTCAATATCCGCAAAAGATGCATCTATAATTATGATCAATAAACATCCGCCATACGGTTATTAAACTGTATTAAGAATTTCCAGGAAAACTGTTTAATGATTTGATTCGGTAAAATCAGTGTTTTCATACGCACAGGTGTTCAACTCATGCAAAACAGACAGACGTAATAAGCTTTTAATTGCATTCTACAATTTCGTGATTTAGGTAAATTAACACGTGCGCATTTCTTCACAATCTATTATTTAATCAATCATTAACCTTTGTAAGAATAAACATTAAACCAAACTTGGGATGGATATTCCAGCGTTGAAACATACTTTATTTATTGGTGTTTTAAACAAATTTTGCCAAAACATCAATACTAGTGTAGGAATATTGCAACATCACGAATGGGTGAACAGATTTACGAAGCTAACTTAAAGACCAATCTGTAAACTAAGATAGTATCATATATTATGAACATTTAATGCAGAATTGAGTTGATGTTTTTTTTGTATTTAACAGTGATCTGACCTTTGATCACTAGTGAAAACAGAAAGTGTGTATAATACTCCTGTTGTTGCACAATATAAAATACTACTTTTAATCACAATTACGTCAATACATTGTGAGGCATAGTAACGTTTAGTTTTTCGGACGGACATAAGAACAGATAAACGGACAGACGAAGACAAGTCTATAGTTTCCACCACTAGACGGTGATTAAATAGACGAAACAGGTTTAAAACGCTCATTCAGCGATATCCGAGTATTCAATCATAACATAGAGTGAAGTTCAACACAAATCTACGCTAAAAGTTCAGCTTAAAACATTGTTAACATGACAGTATGTGTGTCCATCATTTTTGAGCGGCGTTCTGAGAAAATGGGCTTAATGCATGTGCGTAAAGTTTCGTCCCAGATTAGCCTGTGCAATCCGCACATGCTAATCAGGGATGACACTTTCCGCGTTTTAGGAATTTTTTGTTCAAAAGAAGCCACTTGTAATCGAAAATCATGTTTTAGCCGAAAGTGTCGTTCCAGATTAGCCTATGCGGACTCCTTAACCCTTCCCCAGAATGAGGTTCACAGATTTACTGTGCGGTCGCGATAACTAGATTAATGAGACAGCGTTGAAGCATTTGAACAAAACCGACGAGCCGTTATGATTGTGAAACATCGCATTACACGATTCAACCATTAGTTTAGAAACCAGAGACAGTCGCGTCAAATAAGTAGGGGATGATTTTTGGAAACATGTTCACATATTCGTCGATTGAGGCTTCTCTGTTGTTAAGCGATAAGGTATTTTTTTGATAAACTATAAACACTAAATATTTTCTCCATTTTGTGACTGTTTCAAATGTTTTAATGTGACCTGGTTTGTGTTTATTTTGTACTCACGGTGAGTTAATCTAACATATGCTCTTCTAAAACAAACGCTTCCGTTTAGTTCATGGTTGATTGAATTTAATCTTCCAAAAGAACACCGGGCTGTTGCCAAATAAATGTCAGTCGGTTTAATCAGACATGAGCTGGCATTTTAATATGCACATTTGCACTGACTTTATATTAAACGCATATTAAAACAAGCAAATTCGTTGAATTGATATCCCCCGCCTAACAAGAGCTCTGTCACAGAAAAAAAGCATTTTTTCAAGATACAAAGGGCCATAACTCCGTAATTAACAGATGGTGTACAATGCCATTTGGCGTGCATCATCCTCTTATCCATGTATATACTCATACCAAGTTTCAATGAAATCCGCCAAAGCATTTCTAAGATATGGCTCCGGACACAAAAGTGCCGGACGGACAGCCGGACGGACGGACAGCCGGTCGGACGGACGGACAACGCCAAAACAATATCCCTCCGCCTCTGGCGGGGGATAATAAAATGGAAATTTGGAGGAAACACGGAGATGAGAAATCATTAGACTACAAACGTTTGTCACTGTTTGCTCTCGATACTTCTGAAATCTTATAATGACTAGTATAATGTATATACATCAATACATTAAGATCTTTATTGACAAACATGACCATACTCGCCTGATTTCCGATTGACGTATGGAGTATAATTACATTCATCCAAAAAACACACGCTTGTTTGAAATTAAAACAACAGAAAAGTATGAGGACAAACGGCCCTAGATGCTAACCTGAGAAACGAAGAAACTGAACTGTTCTAAGCAGCTTTTGTGACGTGTGTGAAATAAATCTGGTTTCTGAACTTGATTATTACCCGGAACCGTTTTTGACATCGGCTGAGATATAATATGAATGAATGTTTTTATACAGATATATGCTGATTCGGCAAAATCATGTGACTTCTAAGCGTTCACATGGTTTTACTATAGCCACATAAGGAACTCTGCCACCTCGCGATCTGACAATGTTCTTTGACCATTTTAAACTCAACCGACATATTACTTTAAATGTTCTGAGAAAGTTTCGTAAAAAATGGACACAAAATGTACATTCTAGAGTGTTAACCATATTAAACTAAAGACATGTATGGCAAACTGCCCCGCCTCCTGGTGACCATGCTTCAAAATGAAAGAACTCGGTTAATATATATTTACATAAAATGTTCTGAGAACGTTTAATTTAGATTGGACAATAAATGAGGTCACACGTTTTCCCTAAAGCCCTATCAGGAAAAGCGACCATATGTTTTAATGGACCGGAGCCATNTCACAATACAAAGGGCCATAACTCCGTTATTAACAGATGGTGTACAATGCCATTTGGCGTGCATCCTCCTCTTATCCATTTATATACTCATACTAAGTTTGAATGAAATCCGCCAAAGAATTTCCAAGATATGGCTCCGGACACAAAAGTGCCTATAGTAAAAAGCATTTTTTAAAGATACAAAGAGCCATTACTCCATTATTAACAGATGGTGTACAATGCCATTTTGGCGTGCATCATCCTCTTATCCATATATATACTCATACCAAGTTTCAATGAAATCCGCCAAAGCACTTCCAAGATATGGCTCCGGACACAAAAGTGCAGGACGGACAGCCGGACGGACGGACAGCCGGACGGACGGACGGACGGACAACGCCAAAACAATATCCCTCCGCCTCTGGCGGGGGATAATAAAATGGTAATTCGGAGGAAACACGGAGATGAGAAATCATTAGACTACAAACGTTTGTCACTGTTTGCTCTCAATACTTCTGAAATCTTATAATGACTAGTATAATGTATATACATCAATACATTGAGATCTATATTGACAAACATGACCATACTCGCCAGATTTCCGATTGACGTATGGAGTGTAATTACATTCTTCCAAAACACACACGCTTGTTTGAAATTAAAACAACAGAAAAGTTTGAGATACAAACGGCCCTAGGTTGCTAACCTGAGAAACGAAGAAACTCAACTGTGCTAAGCAGCTTTTGTGACGTTTGTGAAATAAATCTGGTTTCTGAACTTGATTATTACCCGGAACCGTTTTTGACATCGGCTGAGATATCATATGAATGAATGTTTTTATACAGATAAATGCTGATTGGGCAAAATCATGTGACGCCTAAGCGTTCACATGGTTTCACTATAGCCACATAATGAACTCTGCCATACCGCGATCTGACAATGTTCTTTGACCATTTTAAACTCAACCGACATATCACTTTAAATGTTCTGAGAAAGTTTCATAAAAATTGGACACAAAATGTACATTCTAGAGTGTTAACCATATTAAACTAAAGACATATATGGCAAAATGCCCCGCCTCCTGGTGACCATGCTTCAAAATGAAAGAACTCGGTTAATATGTATTTACACAAATTGTTCTGAGAACGTTTCATTTAAATTGGACAATAAATGAGGTCACACGTTTTCCCTAAAGCCCTATCAGGAAAGCGACCATATGTTTTAATGGACCGGAGCCATTTTCAAATTCGATATCATTAAACGAATTTTCAGTTTAAGTGGTATTCAGATCTAACGCAAAATGTGGCTTCTAGAATGTTCATAAGGCTTCAAAATTGCCGTATAATAAAAAATTATCGCCTCCTGGCGGCCGCGTTTTTCTCTAGCCCAGAACTATTTGCAAATTCGGTTGAAATATTGGAAAAGAATATTCCGAGCAAGTTTTATGAATATTGAAAACAAGAAACCGTCGGAGACGGGTGATGCTCCCCAAAGGTTGTTTTTTGTCACAATATTGCACTATATATTCAGATAAAAGGAAACGTATTGAGGGGCATAACTTTGGACAAAATAATACGATGGATGATTTAGCAACTTAAAAATTTCAAAGGCCATAACTCTCTAAATAAATCATTTAACCAGAACCCACTAATAACATGCGCATCTCCTCAAGGTAGTTAAGCTTCGGAATCCCATAAAGCTTCATTGAATTCCGGTCTGTAGTTGGGGAGAAATAGCCCAGACAAGAATTGCACTATATGTACAGTTTATAGAAAATTTCAAACGGCCATAACTCTGTGAACAAGAGCATCGCATAGCGGGTGCCTGAACGCTCAGCTGTGAGTGCTTGGATTTTTATTTATTTTTTACCTTTGACCTTGAAGGTCGTCATTGACCTTGACCTTTTCACCACTCCAAATGTGCAGGTCGATGAGATACACATGAAAACAAAAATAAAAAAAATGTTTGACCTTTGACCTTGAAGGATGACGTTGACCTTTCACCACTCAAAATGTGCAGCTCCATGAGATACACATGCATGCCAAATATCAAGTTGCTATCTTCAATATTGCAAAAGTTATGGCCAATGTGCTTGGATTTTATTTTTTTGNTAGCCCAGACAAGAATTGCACTATATGTACAGTTAATGGAAAATTTTAAAGGGCCATAACTCTGTGAAAAATCATCCGACCCGAACCCGCTGATAATATGCACATCTCCCATTGGTAGTGAAGCTTCCCATAAAGTTTCGTTGAATTCCGGTCATTAGTTGCTGAGAAATAGCCCGGACAAAAAACACGCACGAACGCACGCACACACGCAAGCACGGACAGACGAAGCGGCGACTATATGCTCCCCCGATATGGGGGATGATATGGGGAGCATACAAATATAATACTATGAGCGTGTGCTTTAATTGCGCTAATGACCTGGCTGGATTTGTTTATCCCTCTGACCCAGTTTCAAACTCGATTTGGACAAATGTTCTGACCGAGTTTCATGAAGATTGGGCAATGCATATGGCCTTTAAAGTGTTCATAAGGTTAATGTTGTCGACGTACGACGAACGACAAAAAGCATTGACAAAAGCTCCAAAGAGCACTTGGTGCTCAGTTGAGCTAAAAATCAATGTTGAAAATATGATTTTGCAGTAGCCATTTTGTAAACTGGAACTATTTTATGCAGATCATCCATTTAATAATAAAGAACCTCAACTCAGTACGTCAGTAACTTATGATTAATTGCTTGCTTTGATGACTTAGGAGTGATAACAATCTAAGCATTATAAATTGCAAATGTTCATGTAAATAATGGTACGTTCTTGGTCTTTCATTATTGGTCATTTGGATCTGTGTCATGGTTTATAGTAAGACATATTTGTTATATATAGTTTTTAACAGAAAAAAGATTCGAATTTACGCATAAATCTTTGCACAAGTACACTCGCAATACATGGATAGTATTATGGAAATGTATCATCAATGAACCATATTTTGTAAAAGTATTAAAATTTTCAGAAACCTTAATCTAATTAATTGATTTCGACCGATTATTTTATGCGAACAACATCTAGTAAGTAAAACATAAATAGATACACTTTGCGACATAAAATAATGTCATGAGATTGCGTGACAATAATTCCAGCATTACCATTTTCCAACATATAAATGTAATCTATTATCCCGATTTTCATAGTAGACAGCATGCACTCAAGGATAATGTCTGTAACTATATTGATACGAACATTTGTGCCCACAATGATTAGGACGATTATCGCATCTTAAATTTAACAGTTAAGCGTACAATCGGTCCAAAAGTCAAAACCGTATGATACGATCGTATCAGACGGTTTATGGTTGCAAAACCGTATGATACGGTTCTAGCTAAACCGTCTGATACGATCGTATCATACCGTCAAGACTTTTGGACCGGTTCGTACACCATATAAATTGATCCGCTATTCCATTTACAGCTTCACCAACCTTGCCCAATCACAGCGTGGCGGAATGATATTCCAGTAATTGATGGGCGGCTAAAAGTAATTGCCTTAATCAGTGATGTGATGATATATTTCAGATATACGTCAGGCTGACCAAAAGCGATTATCAAAGACATAGGAAGAAGTGATATTGAAGTGGCGGACGAGTACAAAACGGTCAAATTATTGCAAACTGTCGCGGAAAGTAATTTCCCTATATAATCGAACGTGTCACTTGATACGGCACGGCCAATGCGTGACGTAATATATTATATTCAAAACCAGCTTTGATTTAAATGGTCAAGTATGCACCTAGCCCGCCACACCTCACTCCAAACGTCTGATTAAAACATTAATGACGGTTAGGCTCGTGTCTTTTCTATTCTAGTTGAGCACGATTTTAAAATTTTGCCGCATGAAGGTATAAGAGGCCACGAACACGGTTTAACTAACCAGATAAATGACTCCGTTCATTAGCGTATCAACAGATTTTGCAAGAATTTGACGAGACGTGATGAAGGCGACAAACCGCATCAAGACATTATTGTATTATTAAGGGAAATCCGTGAAAATCATTTAAATAGCTTCGAAGATAAGTCCTCGGAATATATTTCGAAATGACGATTTAGAGAATAGCCAACCGTACGAATGCATTTTTTTCATGCATTATTAGATTACTTTACAACGTTTTCCAACCATTATTCATTTCAAATGTACACCATTTGTTTTGACTACTCTTCTCACGAACGCCGTTAGCTAAAAGTCTCTGATATTTACGCAGCTGATTCTTATGACCGTTCCCTATCACAAATACCGTTAGCTTCAAGTGTCTGGTATTAACACAGTTAATTTCGTCTGAGAATAATTCAAATTAGGTAATTGGTGGTTAACTAGATTTTAACGATTTGCATGACAACAACACCGCTTGATACAATACTTGGATACTGTAAAAGTTGTTGTTTATGACCATTCCAAAACCTGCCATGCCACCGAACACGTTCACACTGACTCTAAATTAATGTTGACTAAGAATAATAACCACTATTTATCTTGACAGATTTTACGGTACCATCTCGCACCAACACCACCTGCTGCAACGATGTTGGTGCTCACACCAAGGAGTTTCAATTGATACTGAATCCTGCGTTATGATGGAAACACATTGTTATTGTTGTTTTCATTTTTTTTTCTCGATAAAATAAACTGCTTTACACCATTTTAATGCATTGTTTTCCAAAAGCACTAGACCATAATAGAAAATAATATATTTTGAAAGCTTGTCTTATGGTTTGAAGTTATTCTTTGTGCTGATAGCAACTGCCATTTGCCATGATCTATATTGCATGTATTTTGTTAAAAATAATACTTATTATTATACTTTTTAACCTTACTATGTTCAATCTTGGGGTCATTATGACTCTTTGTTTCCAAAATCTACAGAAAATTACTTTTAACACCTATGTTGATTATAACTCATACCAACCAACCTCAATTTCACGTCGATATAAACATAATTAAATTTGGACTAAGAAAGCGGTTATTTCTTGTTCAGCTATATCTTAAAATACTGTGTATCAGCAACGCCATTTGACACAACATTTGGGCATTAGCACAGTTGTTTCTCACGATCATCCCCTTAAGACCGGACCTATTCTGGACATTTTTTTTCCCTCATCAAATCTTCCATATGTGAATAGGTTATGGTTCTGACACCATCTTTTTTTTTATTCAATAAGAGTATGTGACACACAGATGGTGTTCAGCTTTATGACTGTTCACTATCAAACCATATCCCCAATCTGTACTGGCAGCATGGTCTCATCTTAGTAATCATCATGGGCAATTCAGTACCAGCCTGGAGCATTGGTGTTTGTTCAACACTGATTATTTTTATCAGAACACATCGAAAATACAATTCACGTTCCAGTACATAAGGTTTGACATACCAGTATAGGTTTGTGTGTTTTTGTTTTGTTTTTTTGTTTGTAATTGATACGTATGCTCTTTATATAGCGTAACAACGTTTTGATATTGTTTCGTTATTTTTGCATATAAGATTAATATGAAAACTATAGCCAGACTCTCTATTTCGTTGCATTCGATTCAAAATGAGGTCACCGATGATATTTATGTCACGTATGCATTTAATGCAGTTAAAATAATATCATTTTTGATCATTTTACAAGTTCAAACTTTGAGCAAATTAATTTTTCTTCTGCACATAAACTTAAATAATAATTAAGTTTCCTGATAACGGTAACCTTTACCGTGGCTGTCCAGAACACCATTTAAATAAAAACATATTCCGTTAACGATCATCATCGTCACCATTCCCTTGACTTGCATGGNATGGTGTTCAGCTTTATGACTGTTCACTATCAAACCATATCCACAATCTTTACTGGCAGCATGGTCTCATCTTTGTAATCATCATGGGCTATTCAGTACCAGCCTGGAGCATTGGTGTTTGTTCAACACTGATTATTTTTATAAGAACACATCGACAATACAATTCACGTTCCTGTACATAAGGTTTGACATACCAGTATAGGTTTGTTATTTTTTTTATTTTGTAATTGATACGTATGCTCTTTATATAGCGTAACAACGTTGTTATATTGTTTCGTTATTTTTGCATATAAGATTTATTATGAAAACTATAGCCAGACTCTCTATTTTGTTGCATTCGATTCAAAATGAGGTCACCGATAATATTTATGTAACGTGTGCATTTAATGCAGTTAAAATAAAATCATTTTTGATCATTTTACAAGTTCAAACTCTGAGCAAATTAATTTTTCTTCTGCACATAAACTTTAATACTAATTAAGTTTCCTGATAACGGTAACCTTTACCGTGGCTTTCCAGAACACCATTTAAATAAAAACATATTCCGTTAACGATCATCATCGTCACCATTCCCTTGACTTGTCTGGCCTTGGGGGTGGGGGGAATAGGAGACGACGATACAGAAATCCTCCTCCAGTCAGGCCTGTTGTGGGCTACTGGGAGTAATTCATCCATGGGGAGGGACTTCCACTCTTTCAAATTGTGCATCCAGATTTTCGTCTGACGGCTTCGACGGCGACCTCACTCTAGCGTGCCCTGGAGAACAGTCATGCACAGAGAGTTGTGCCTGGCGACGTGCCCAACCCAAGCCAGCTTTCGTGGTTTTACGGTCGCCAGTAGGGGCTCTTGTGGACAAACAAGTGTTGCATTCATGTTTTGGACGTATTGGTTGGTCTTGTGATAATTACCGTGTTAAATTTATTAATGCTAGACCTTAATTCTTACTTAAAAAGAAGAAGTTTATGGCGCTAATGGTGAATAAATGTCAATTGGTTTAATCAGCGTAGTATAGCATTTAAAAATGTTTACAACTACTGAATGAACGTGCGCAACACATACTATAATGAATTTGGGATTCGTTGAACGGCGGATGTATGCAAGAAACAACTACTGATAGTTGTAACTTTATGCTTCTAAAACTGATCATTTTAATTATCGATGAGTTATGTCTTGATATCTTACTTAAAATAATACTTGAATATCGGCTCGATTACTTTGTTGTCAGAAAATAAACACACAATATTCCAGGTAAAACACTCACAGTGTAAACACAATTAAATACCACCACATTGATTAACGAACAATCAGGGTTTGCTGACGATCACTTAGAAATATGTCATCGGGAAGAAAAAAAACACACTCCGTGGTCAGTGCAGGATTGTAAAGTCTAATATGTACTCAATACCTCAAGCTTACATTTTAGCACTTTTGTCTGATAAAATACAGAATAACCTAAAAACGCCGCTGATAAGGACAGTATGTATCCCATCACTTTGATTCATATCACGGTTCGTAATCGTACTATATTCATGCACACGTGTAAACGGTTTATAAATAATAATCCCTATTCGCGAACATAACATCGAGACATGTTCAAGAGAACACTTACAGAATCTGCTTAAACTTTCACCATATCCGTCTTGTTCTGAGAAAACTAAGCTTGATGCATGACGTGCACTCCGCAAAGGCTAATGAAGAACGACACCACTTTCCACTTTTATGTTATTTTATCATTTCAAAGATGCCATTTGTAAACGAAAATCCAGTATAGGCTGGATCCCTGATCCCTGATAAGCCTGTTTGGACTACCGATACTTAACGCACGTGCATTAAGCCCAGATTTCACAGAACGAGGCTTATATCGTGAAATGTCAGACAATCACTCGAAGTAGTATATACACGATGTGTTCTCTTCCTGGAAATGCCAACAAAGTCAAAACCGATTTAAACTTGATACAAACATGAATTGACAACACTGTCACAGCAGGAATTTAAGACACATCAATCCCACAAGTTGTTATTTAAAGAGTTCAACTGGAAGTAAAACAGCATATGTCAATATAAATGAAGCCTGTAAAAACATAATAACATACACTGTGATGACGTTACTAGAACGTTAACCGACCAATGACCCGGATGTACATTGTTTTTAAAATATGATATGAATCACATGTATTGTCAGATCTGTGTGATTAAAATCTGTTGATTTATGTTCAAAGACGTCTGCCTTAAGGCAAAACAGTATTTTCCAGAAAATGATACGTTCTTAATTCAACCAACCAATACATGAAACAAGCACACAAAACGTTTCATAAAACAATAGAAAATAAAGATGACAGTTTAAACAAAAAAATTGAAAAAGAAAATTATCTTTATTTCTCCTTTCTCCCAATTCTCTCCTTTTTAATTTTCTCTTCGTATAACGTTTCTTCGGTTTCACATTTCCGCTATTTCAATATCGAACAGCTTAAACACCTACTCACATAAACGACAATATTCGTTTTAAGGATAAAATTTACCACAGAAAATTGGTCTGTTTTAAATAAAGAATTTTCATTTATATCAATGTGTGTTCGTAGAACCTTAGGGAATTATGTGCACAACTATATACGATAAGAATGGTAATTGTGATACCAATTTGACACGATCTTCGTGAGACAGACATATGCCGCATACCCTCAGGGAGTTGCTTAAAGAAGTAACTTGACCCAGATGCACCCATTCCCAATTCATACAGAATACTCCAGACATTAGCCAATTCTTAGAAAGCGAAAGCGAACGGACCGCAATTCTTGTAGACGTAACAGCTCATGCACGTTAAGAACAAAGTAGTCTAACTAGATACGCAAACTACCATTCGGCATTTCAAGTTTGTGACCCAGGGCAGGAAAGGTGTTTTATCGGTGTATATAAGCCTCGTTCTGGGAAAACTGGGCTAAATGCATGTGCGTAAAGTGCTGTCCCAGATTAGCATGTACAGTTCGCACAGGCGTATCAGGGACGACAGTTTCCGCTTTTAAAACATGTTTTGTTTATAGGAAGTCTCTTCTAAACAAAAACCAAGTTAAGGCGGAAAAGGTCGTCCCTGATTAGCCTGTGCAGTCCGCACAGGCTAGTCTGGGAAGACACTTTACGTACATGCATTAATCCCAGTTTTACCAGAACGAGCCTCATATGAAAGTTGTTCTGCAAACGAAGCTGCCACCCTTTTTTTCGCTGGGATAGAACTGTCTTATTATTTACAATAATTACACGCCAATTACTGATTTGTTTTACTAAAATGGTGACATTTTGTAATGGACATAAATATCACAAATATGGATAACACAAAGCAATCAAATATGAATACTATAACGTTCGAAATACACGCAAATAAAAACGCATATAATAATGCTGTTGCATTACTTTGCTTATATCATTTGATTTCGTAAATGTGACAGCAAAAGTAGGAAAATAAGCAATTAATTCAACAAAACATTCATTATAGAACAGTTAATGATGGTGAAAAATGATAAAATGAGTCATAAACAAAAAAATCTCTCCTTAAAAGTCCATTATGTTGCGCTCTTATCTTTAATCAAATAGACGTGTATAAAACACCATTTATAATATGCTTCGTAAACAAACAAGCAAATTCGTTGAATTGATATCCCCCGCAAAACTAGAGCTTTGTCACAGACGTGACGTATACCCCCACATGCTGCATTGACGCAGAATATATACAAAGGGCCATAACTCCGTTATTATCAGATGGTGTACAATGCCATTTGGTGGGCATCATCCTCTTATCCATATATATATACTCATACCAAGTTTTAATAAAATCCGCCAAAGCACTTCCAAGATATGGCTACGGACACAAAAGTGCCGGCCGGACGGACGGACGGAAGGACGGACGGACAACGCCAAAACAATATCCCTCCGCCTCTGGCGGGGGATAATAACTAGCGATTACGATTTCTCCAAGAAAACACCACCAATATATTCTGCAATGAAGTCTTTAATCTAATAACTACTACGTATCGGGAAACATCAAATTAATTTACCGATAATGATTACATTGACATATTGTGTTGATTCACAACGACATAAAAATTCGTCGATTGAATTGTATTTTTTTCCCTGTAAATTGTATAACATGTATTGATATTGTATCTGTATCTGTAACGGAGATTCAGTAGGGCTATACGGTAATTGCATTTGAGCATTGCTGTTTTTAGAGGATTTCTATGAAACACGCGCTTTTATGTACTGGACAATAAACACCAGGCATGGCAACGAATTACCTTTTCCAAGCCTGAATTTCCTATATTCCAAAGGATGAAATTTGTTTATTCAATATTAATGAGCCTCGCTCTGTGGAAAGGGGGTATAATGCATGTGCGTAGTGTCATCCCAGATTAGCATGTGCAGTCCGACCAGGCTTATCAGGGACGACACTCTCCGCTTTTATTGTAACACAAAACACACACTATCATTCAAACACTTGCCACCAGGTCAGGACATTAGTTTAAAAGAAGTATCCGTGCACATACACATAATTCGGACAGTACAATTTACCGCAGCTAAATAATTTCCGCAAACGTTAATCTCCATGATTAACCCATTTATGCCTTGTGGACTCTCCCACCCTTCTAAATTGGATCAATTTATTTTCAAAATTAGGGATGTATAGTATTTTTATTTCTATATTTAGAATATTTCTTACAGAAATTCCTTTTAGCAAACAGCGTAGACCCTGATGAGACGCCGCATCATGCGGCGTCTCATCTGGGTCTACGCTGTTTGCCAAGGCCTTTTTTCTAAACGCTAGGCATAAATGGATTAATTAATATCCATGATTAACCCAATGCAGACAATTTCCGACTTGTTCTCGACAACCATTTCTCATTTATAATTCTGGGCAAACCTGCTAAACAATAAAAATCGCGCGAATTAATTATGAATGCTTTACAAGGAAAAATACGTGCATTAGGACCAAAGTCATATCTTGGGCGAATACCCGGGCAGCTAGGGTAAATTTGACCTATTTTATCTTACGATTAACATTTTCCCACGAAAAGTTACAGGTGCAGGTCGACCCATACATGCAGTCGTGAAGACGCAGCCGGAACAATAAATAAACTATAAAATACACATACACAAGACATTATCATTTGGCATTAATCAGTGTGCAACGAAAGTTACACATCAGCGTCCTTAAAAACATATACATGCCTTTAACCCAAATATGTTGAAACAATGTTATATATACACAGGTTCTTAATCATCTGAGCCAATATGTGTCGTGTTCTGAGAAAACTGGGCGTATGCTTGTGCGTAAAGAATCATCCCAGATTAGCATGTGCAGTGTGCACAGGCTAATCCGGGACGACACTTTCCGCCTTAACTGGATTTTCGCTAAGAAGAGACATCATTTAAACGAAAAATTCCATAAAAGCGGAAATTGTTGTCCCTGATTAGCCTGTGCGGACTATCTGGAACGACACTGTACGCACATGCATTTTGTCCAGTTTTCTTAGAACGCGACACATATAAGTATCGTTTGCATGAACCACACAATATGTTCCAAAATTCAGTACAATAGCACAAACAATATTGCCTCAAATCGCAGTAACAACATGCAATGTAATTATATAACGTATTGAGAACATATTCGATTAAAGTATCAACTAGGATTAGATGGACCTATGTTGTTTGTCCAGAACGTGAGCCACAAAAGCGAATTAATAAATCAGATGATGTCTGTTGATTGAATTATATGTCTTGACGTACGGTTTCTGTCTATAGAGAAGATAAATCAGCTTAAACGGATCACTAGTTTTCTTCATTTTAGGACAGCACACAAGGGACAAAGATGAACTCGGACCGAGGATATGCATGGCACGAGACATATAGAAGGAAAGTCAATACAAAGGAAATATATGCCTTGCTCTGGGAAAACGGGGTTCAATGCATGTGCGTAAAGTGTCGTCCACGATAAGCATGTACAGTCCGCACAGGCTAATCAGGGACGACCTTTTCCGCTTTATGGAATTTGTGTTTAAAGGAAGTCTCTTCTAAACGAAAATCAAGTTGAGGCGGTAAATGTCGCCCCTGATTAGCATGTGCGGAGAGCACAGGCTAATCTGGGGCGACACTTTACGCACATGTATTAAACCCCGTTTTCCCAGACTCAAATATATAATGTTGACAGTGTATTTTCTTTTGAGGAAATCATGTATAAACATACAGCACATGCCAACTCCATGATAATTCTAATAGTCTTAATATTTTACAGAAAATTCAATATAAAAGTTGTCGATCAATTTAGATAATCTTATTTATTTTTTTTACTTTACACAGTTTAAAGATATTTCAGAGAGCAATATATCGAGGGGTGCACGGAAGACTGTTGTAACTCATATTAAATAAAGAAGGAGATACAACAGTTTTCCGTTCAGCCATAGATATGCCCATGAGCATAAAGAATAAGTAACAATGGTAATAATGCATATCATGTTTATATTATACAATTAAACAAACATTATTGCTCTGGTAACTTATGTATATAAATCTCACATATATATGTTTCATGTTGCACGTGTCGCATTCATGTTAAGTGTACCGTTTTGCCGGATAAACGTTGCCCCGTATATGTATTGTAACACAATAGGGACGCGCTGATAGGGCGTTACAATGCTGTTCACTATGGTAATAAGATTACACACGAAAACGTATAGAATAATACACACATTAGTGTCCTATGTGATGCCCACGTAAAGTCAACAGTTCAATACGGTAGCGTGCGGCAATATCTAATGTCACATGGGACTATAATATATTATTAATATGCATTAAGCCCCCGTTGTCTACAATCTTTAAATATGGTTTATATGTCTGTTTTTCCAAAGTTCGAAGAAAAATCGTTGATAGAAAATGGACTATATAGTATTAATACCGAATAAATCACATACGTTGCTACAGTGTAAAGACTGGTTAAAATCCCTCGATACCTCATAAACACTGTGTTTATGTGTCTAGACATCCATTGAACAGTTTCAAAGAATGTGTGGTTAAAACACTTGATATATGAAAGCCGTTTCTTTGGCGAACAGTACGCGGTCAAATGTACTGCAGTAACTGGCGTATTCCTCCTTACAAAGCGCTGGTTCGACCAAACATGAGACTTATGTTCATCCAGCCTAGATGTTCGAAACTTGTGTAATTTAAGCTCGGATCAAGAAACGAATTGTTTACGAATTCACGTGAGCCTCGCTCTGGGTAAATGGGACTTTAAGCATGTTCGTACATTGTCGTACCATATTAGCCTGCGCAGTCTACACAGGCTAATAAGGGACGACACTTTTCGCTTTTATAGAATGTTTCGTTAAATGACAGTCCTTTCTCAGCATAAATCTGGTCTAGGCGGTGAGTGTTGTCCCTGATTACCCTGTACAGACTGCACAGAATTATATGGGACTACACTTTACGCAAATGCATTAAGCCATCGTTTTCTTCAATCTCAAAATATGATATATATGTGTGTATTCCAAATTTCGAAGAAATTCGTTGATAGAAAATGGGCTTTATATTACTAATATGGACTGACACTACCCACACAATAAATGCTTGAAAAAATATCTTATCAGATACATGACTTCTGACATCCATTAAATTACTACATAATGACATCGTGGGGCTATTTAGCGGTAAAGTACAAATTTACAGCGCAGAACCATGTTGTGATAGTAACACACCCGTTGTAAATCAATGTATGCGTTACTTACATACCCGTACGTTCCTCTTTTGGTATCGCACTTAATAACAGCATACGTGAATATTAATATGTAACAACACTTTACTGTTACAACATTTAAGCCTACACTAAACAGCGTTTACTAATTACGTGAACTTCAGTGAAATAAGTCTCGACACATTTACTTTGACAAGCATACAATTATGATCTGTTTTTTTTTCCTCCCCAATAAACACGATCATGTTGACCATGACAGCCACGTTATTAACGTGGCTATGCTGTGATCGTTACAATACGTTTTGTATTACAAACAAAGAATTCGAATATGAAACATACCCATCTATACACAATTAAGTTACTTCAATTGTTAAACGTCTAACTTAGAATTAAACATTTTGTTATCTTATATAACATTTTACCCACTGAACATTATACTGCCTCTATAGGCAATCCCAGTTTCAACAACGTCAGCCTCGTTCTTGATACTTATAATCAAGGGAGTGAACTCGTACATGACTCGATATCGGGAATGTAAAATGGGTCTATTGTTGTAAACGCAAGGCTAGTTCGTTCATTCTATAACTAGATTAAGCAATGGTTTACTGCGAACTGGCACGAGATGTTTTCTATCTTTAAAGCCTCTATAATGCTCAAAATCAACGAAAACTTCGTAAAGTATTTTGTAAAATAAAGTTAACACCTAACCATCAGTGTTCCTTAAAGCAATAGCCACAATTTCAACGCTAGATGTGGTATGATATCATTTATTTTTGTAGATATAAAATGCTCGTTTTTATTTATTTGTGACACAATTAATTCCATTTTAATTTCCCGCGAATATATCTATTTATACGACAAAAGAACACTAAAATGGTTCCATGTTAGTGTTCATGTGTCGTATGAATAGATATCGTTGCGGGAAATTAAAATGGAATTAAATATGCAAAAAGCTGGAAATGTTTCTCTACAGCCATACAAGGAAAACTGCAATCCAATTCCAATCAGCTCTTTTTTCAATTGAGCGAAACTATTTATGAACTCGGTTCAGATATCATTAGAATAAATGTTTTGAGCAAGTTTTATTGTGATTTTGCTAACAGTGTTCAGTTGCAATATCGCCATATAAGGAAAATTGCCTCGCCTCCCTGGCATCAATGTTTGTCCACGGACCACAACCATTTTTAGTTGTTCGCTTGCGAACGACTAAATTTANTAAATTCAAAGCTAATGATCTAATGTATCTACAATGACCGCAAACTTAATCGATAATTAAGTGCTTAATCAAAGATGATCGAAAACTGAACGACTTTAATTGGATGCAAATATTGGGACTCAAACAAATCTGTATGCGACTCAACATTATTGAGTACAATGACTCGGTGGAATGTGTGTGAAGCGAAAAGACTGCATGATGTTCCGTCGAATAAAACATGTTTGCTGTGATTAAGGAGAATGTTTATTTTAAATCGACGTTGTTTTCAGTAAAAGGTTACCAGAACGTGAGAAAATTATCTGACATTTTATGAACAAATGCTGGGAATGGTACGATTAAATTTGTTATCATTATCTATCTCGAGATTTGTGCAATTGCCGACCTGTATTGTATATTTATTTTAAAACACAAAGACTTGCCGACCTGTATTGAATTGTGCCGGAGTTTATACACACCAAAGTCATAATGGATTTCTTATCTCAAAAAATATTTCTTGCTGTAAATTGATCGGCTTTCTCTAGTGCTAAATTAATTGTTACTTGAAATATACATCGTTTCTACTTCGTTACTACTTCGTTACACTCGATACTATGCTCGAGAATCAATTTAAGGGATTTAACAGATTTACGTTTCTTTTAGCACTTCTCTTGTTCATGATGCCTTCCAAATCTTGCAGCATCGATGCCCTGTGTTCAGCTAAAGTCGACTTCAACTTTTTATCAGCAATATTACATAGGTAACTAATGGGTTAGTCAATTTTGAGTGCATGAAGTTGCCACGTTGACGCCTTTGATAGAACTGATTTATATCGCTATTTATTTCTATAAATAGCCATGCACAAAACAAGCTTGAAAAACCGTTTTTTTTCTCATATCCGTCAGGACAAAAGTACTCCGCTATACGATCTTACGCGGAGTACTAGTAATTACAAATGTCTCGATGTATGAAGATGGGTTTGCATCAAAGTCTGTCAATACTGTGTCTAAATATATTTTGAATCTTATCAATCTTAGGGTTAAACAAACACATAGTGTACCCCACAATCTAGGGTTGTGAAGGGTTACAATATGTGGCGTGTTCTGAGAAAACTGGGCAAAATGCTTGTGTGTAAATTGGATTTTCGCTAAGAAGAAACATCATTTAAACGAAAAATTCCATAAAAGCGGAAATTGTCGTCCCTGATTAGTCTGTGCGGACTGCACAGGCTTATCTGGGATGACAATTTACGCACAAGCATTTTGCCCAGTTTTCTCAGAACACGCCACATTATTATGTGCTCAATGTGGGCTATTAAGTTTGACATCAGTGTTGGTTTTAATAATGGCATTCTACAACAGCGATCCACATGCACCATTAACGTATTTGCATTTGAGCATTGTTTGGGCCGAAAATTAACAATGACGTGTCACTCATAGCCCTTCGTACAATCAATTTTATTATGCATGTTACGTAATGAGATATGTGGGATTTAACAAAAACATGCAGTTTCACAATATCGAATTACCGATATGCAGATAGGATAAAAGGACGAACAATGCAGTCTATTCGTTGCAAACATAATAGGTGGTGACACACTGAGCGTGGATTTTACTTCGCAAGATGAAGTTTACGGGAATAGTCCGACGTTTTAAATACACATTTCACTAGTTGTTAAGGTAAGGTATTTTTTATTTTGTCGACGTTATACACACTTTGTATTCATAATTTTAACTGTGCTGGATGTTATATAGTTACATTCTCAATGCTTTGCATAATGTTTATTAAATGACCATTATATATGTTTTTTTGTAAACGTTATTGCGGTGAGCGAACATGTACTTCCCTTTTATGGTTCAAAAAGAAAGAAGGTCATACACTAAATGACTATGATCAATTTTAATTTAATCAAATTTATAGATTTCACTCCAGCGTATTAATTTCCTTCACATTTTACCGGAAGGGATAATACGTTTTGCTTCCCATTCGGGAAATATTACAGTGTTTTTTAATCGGGTAGCGACGATTTGCCGATACAAAAGAAAATTTAAGATTCATAGTATATACAAAATAAGTTCAAAAATCATTAAACTAAATTTAAATTACTCAAAGCTCACATTACTATAACCAAACAAGCTGCAAGTCCAACATAGTTTTAAACTAGATACATTCACATAGAAAGTATATTGACTATTCATATAATTGTGTAACAACTGTCATAACAGTACTAAGTTCTTTTAGAGGTTAAAGTGCATACGTTATATTGCATCAACGACAGCAGCATAAACACCGTTGCAATTGTTATATTTACTGTGTGTTTAATTGTTTTTAGAAAATGTAAACAAATACTCTGCTTATAGCACTTCTTTAACTCGTCTAATGTATTTTATGTGCACGAGACTTTTCGGATTTTTCATAGTTGTCAAGTTTCACAATATTGATTACTAATGTTTTATGACAATAGCGATTGAGAAAAAATACCCGTGGTTGCGTAAAACAATTGTCTTTGCTACAAAACAATAGGATCTGACACACTGATCCCGAATTTAAAAGCGCCTGAAGAAGGTATTTGGAATATTTAGACGTGCACATGGTTTAAGAGTAGGTACGGTATTTTGTACTATTATTCAAGCTCCATAGAGCAGCCGTTCAGAACTAGTTCACATTGTCTTCCTCGTATCTCGTGTTTTTGATTCATGTTCTGAACTTGCTGTTATGACGAGCTTATTTACTGAAACAAAGACGAACTTTGTTATGGTACTTATGTAAGCAGTAGAGTTTTGATCCGAATATACCTGTTGCCTTATCAAACCGTGTTTGATGATTTAAATTAGGTTTTCTTAAACAGTTTGACTTTGAAAACAATGCTTTTTTTTAATTATTCACACAATGAAATAATTTATTCCTACATCGGATAAATAAGTTCAAACTGCGCTAATATAATAACTAAACATTTTTACGTATATTGTAATGGTTTATTCTAAATTTGATCATTTTAATCTGTATTTGTATAGTGTAGTTTGATGGTAAACAAAGAATTATTTAAAACGTTCGCGCCTAGTATCTTGTGGTTAATTTACTTGAACGGTTAAAATAATCTCATACAACACGCCAACACTGCCTCGAGTTATTTGTTACTTTAAGTCGGGCTAAATACGTTTAAACAAACATAAATGTATTTCTTGTTGTAGCGATTAATGAGCGCAACAGTTCAGGTTTTAAATCGCGAGTTGATTAAACGAGAATCTTCTTTATCGCAAACTCTGTGAATAAAACGCAAAAAACAAATGTGTTCAAAATTAGAAATGTTGTACCGTGAAGACAAGCTCGATTCAGTGCGTCTGTCTTTATTACTTGTATCACACGCATTTAAATTTTTCTAAAGGCGTAAAAAGTATAGGAATGTTGTATAACGCTGTACGGTAGGGTTGTCAACCGATAAAGTGAATACTGACTGCACGGGTCCTCTTCTGTACGGTTATCAACCTTCGTCTTAATAATATTATGCAAACTTATGACATTATTGTGGCCTTATCAGACAAATTGCTTTATTAAACTGTGATTTAATTAAGACCTCACAAATGTGACATACATCAAAGACGTGATGAATTCATCCAAATGTCTTGCCACTTTCCTTAACTCAAATGGGACCAATTCCAGTCTTTACAAACAACATGGTTCGCATATCCCCGCATTGATTGTACGAAGGGCTATNATATTATGAATGGTAAAATAGTCCACTATGTGCTACGTAGTAAATTCGTGCTCGCAGGTCATTCATAATCTAAGGCTATTAATAGATCAGAGAACATACATTCACCAATCGGATGTCGAGATTGCAATACACTATCATTCAATAGTGCTTACAAGGAACTTCATCAATGAGATAGCGAGATTGAAATACACTATCATGCGATAGTGCTAATTATTATTCGTCAAATATGAATTTTCGTTCCTAACTAATAATAATGTCCAATGTTTAAACAAAATTAATTTTGAATTACCGAATGCATGACAAACATTAATACCCAACGCAATCCACGCATACATATTTCGGCTGTTTCAAAATCAAGATAATTATGTTGTTATGACACAAAGGAGAGTTTTATAGTACCGTGTACTTAACTGACACGTGCCATTTCCTGTAAAACGCTATGCATAAAGCTGTATCGAAAACTTCTGACGTCGATTCGGTAGAATAGTAAGGATTAGGGATTTACTTACATAGTAGGTTCGTAAAAACTATTGGTGACGGGGAGGGGGGGGGGGTGAGGAGTTACACGTTAATGTCAATGAAAATGAATGAAGATGAAATGGAAAGAAATTAAACAAAGCATAAAATTTCTGGGGGAAAATAATTAGCAAAAAATTAATGTGGTTTGCTTGATAATTGTATCCAATGCTCGTTGATATCAATGACGTTATTATTATAATTATGTTGTGATTCATTTTTTGTTAGACTTAAACACATCGACGGATACACTCATGCTAACCACCAGTGAATCAAAATGAAAGTTTTCTAATCTTCGTATTATCATCAATTAGTTTATTTAAGTCTCATCCACAATTCATCATAACAATTATTACAATCAAAGATGCATAAAGCATGTACGAATGTACTTGCAGTATCAAGTATGATTTTCAATATACAGAAGGGGTTAAAGGGACCCCGTAACATGTGCAGCCTAGGGACCCAAAACAGGTAAATTTCGCCCTGGCTACGTTTCCTTTGTTTACTTCAACTAGAGGTCAAATTTTTACATAATTCCATTTGTAAGGCCCTGGTTCTGGATATGTAAAATAGCATTGGTCGGTTATTTTAAGTCATGCGGTATTTTTCGCGGGTGTTTTAGCGTGTTTATTTCGTCACGTGATCATAAGATTTTCTCAGAAAAAAAATAGTTCATCGAAACGATAGCATGAAATTATTAAGTTTGTACATATTTGTTTTGTTTAAAGACGGTATTTTTGTCAAAAAGATTTTTGATTTATAATGTACTAATTATATTGAGTTCAACATAAACAATTTTAGTGGTTTATTGACGGCTCAATGATACATAGATTAACATGCAGTTTTCTTTCGACACATTCAAATCACACTTTCATAGTCTCGTCANTTCAAACTTGCGATTTAAAAAGCGATAACTTTATTTTGAAAAATGAGTGGCGTCTAAGGTTATGCAAAAGCGAACAACTGCAGTGCCTTCAGCGCTTTGATTATTTAAACAAATGTTCTGAGCAAGTTTCATGAGAATAATATAAAAATATAGTGTCACAAGGTTGCACTATAGCTATAAACTAACAAGAGATGTGTTTGTCAGAAACACAATGCCCCCTACTGCGCCGCTTTGAAATAAAACTTATATTTATCATTTGGGCAGGTATAGAAATTATCTCCCCTTAAAGTTTATTACTTCCCTTGGATTTTGTTTTTTACCTTTGGCCTTGAAGGATGACCGTGACCTTGACCTTTCACCACTCAAAATGTGCAGCTCCATGAGATGCACATGCATGCCAAAAATGAAGTTGCTATGTTGAATATTGCAAAAGTTATGACAAAACTTTAACCAAGGTTGAAGTTTTGGACAGACAGAATTACAGACAGACAGACAGGCCAAAAACAATATACCCCCTCTTCTTCGAAGAAGGAGGCATAAAAAAAATGCTCCCACCCTCTGGCGGTAATGTGTTTTAACATACAGGAACTATTTCGGAACTCCGCCAAGATAATATTAAAACTAATCTTCATATCAAGTTTCATTATGATTGGACAAACATGTGACTTTTAGAGCGTTGACAAGGTTTTACTTTAATCATATAAGGAAATAATCATATTGAGAGCAGTAATTTTGAGATCCCGCAAAAAAAAAATCGTAGCGACTAAAGTAAAGATATAGAGTGAATATTAATACGAATTAACGTTGATAACTTTTTTGCTGATACGGCTCAACAGTAAGCCGCATTTAAAAAACTTAATTAAAGTAATAACGGGTATAAAACGGCGAAAAATACCTGTCTATGCATGGATGTCGCCATCTTGACTATCACTTGTTTACCCCCTCTGATTGTTTAAAACTCTAATTGGTTGATGTGTTGGTACTTATTGTTCTTAAATGGTATACTAGTGTTGTTTTTTTTTTTGTGTTGTTGTTTTTAACTATTAAGATGGTATATCATCGCTTTAACAGGAGTTAAATTCTTGTTACCAAGCGCGAGGATACATGGCAATACATACATCCAATATTTTGCGACCATGTTACCACAAACAAAACATCTTTTACGACTAAAACGTGAAAACCTCCACGTATCTTTAATTTAGAGCACGCTTGTCCTTGAGACACATGAAGGTCAATGCGGGAATGCAGACGTCTCTATGAGAATATTCCTGCCATGCGTACCTGACCGGATACAACAACTCTTCAACGATGACAGGATGTTTTGAAAGTCGCGTCTGTACATTTTCTTTTTACGAAACTCAGACACTCCGGTGAGAAAGTTCAACAACTGTATTTCCATTAGGGGCCTAAAGACGTAGTTTAAAGACGTTTGACATTACCAATGGGTATTCTAATCAGCGCATTGTTTCACCTTTTTGTATTATTATTTACAATATTTTCCTTTAACTGATTGAGAAATGGCTGAGCAAAGTTTCAAATAGCCTCGCTATGCGAAAACAGGGCTTAATCCATGTGCGTAAAGTATCACCACAGAGTAGCGCTTGCAGTCTGCAGTCCAACTCGGTTTTCGCTTAAAAGAGACTTCTTTTAAACGAAACATACCTTATATGACTTAGCGGACTGCACATGCTAATCAAGGACGACACTTAACGCATACGCGTTAAGCCCGATTTTTCAAGAGCGAAGTTCAATTGTAACTCTGTTTCTAAGCTGAGAAAAGCAGCCACACGCTGTCCACACTGTGGCCACAGCTTGGTGGTGCAAATAATAAATGAGGATCACTTGCAGCTATAAATGATCCTCAATCTGGATACAACACACGTTTCCAGAAGTAGACTTTCATAAACGATTGCAATAAAATAACGGAACTTCATATGAACCGTTAGTTATCCTGCAATTGCATAGAAACATACTATCTGAAAAAGAAATCAAATGACCGTCTTCGTATATCTGAAAACTTGAGTATATTTCGGACTAACAAACACGCACGCGCAAGTGTTTGCATTAAAACATTATGTTGAGGTCTTGGAAACTTTCATATTGGAGGCGAAATTAATTCAGTGGAAATGAAATTGCACACCAGTACATTGCGTATATTGACAAGATAAATGCGGGTCTCTGCCACTTATCGCAAATGGATTTGCCGAATTATTTGCAGATGGGGAAACACTATTTTTTCATTAAAATTCGACGCAAATAATTGCATGCGAACCTATGGTGAAAATCAATTACTTTAAAGCAAAATGGCCGCATTTGTCATTTTGATAAATAACGTAAGAATTGAATCGGGAGAGACAATTAATTATATCGGAATAATAACTGTTAAGTGTGCGCCGTTTACGGAGAAGTATAATAAAACAAGCATTCCAAGTTAGCATTGTCGTCTGCTTTACAACTATGCGTTATGCTAGTACTTATAAAATATTTGAATTTACTGAGGTTATTTCATATTTCAATACAATATCAATTATTTTGAACTCACTTGTTGATTACTCATTAAAATAACGTCATATATTAATTGTAATATTGGGGACACATGCACATTGAATTTCCGTATCCCGTCCATGCTGTAGACCTACACTATCGTGGTGTATAGACTTTATTGATAAGACCATCCCGTTAGTAAATCGTGGATAACGACATGAACAAAAATAATAAACGTTTGATTAAACGCCTGTGAGAGCCATTTCTTGGTAAGGGTATATAACGTGAGAAAGAACGTGCATGCCTGTCAACAAAACGGTAGCATCTGAGCCGCGTCATGCAAAAATGGGTCTTATGCCACATGCGTAAATCGAAGCTCCAGACCAGCGCAGTCAGGTCGTGAGTTAAACAGTCCGCTATAAGGTCGCGTAAGGTTTTCGTGGTGTGGTTAGCGGACAGGGTAGCTCCTGACAAGACTGTAGAGATGCTGGTCAAGAGCTTCGCTGGCCTCATATGTCATAAGAGCCATTTTCGTATCTTAAGTACCAAAATTGTCTTTAAAATAAGCAACCACAGTGTAATTATGGTGAAGTATTTGAAGTCACAGCAAAAGTGTTCAGATGCACGTGCTTTTTCTCTAGCATATAAGATTGTAATAAGAATGACTATAATTTTCTTTAATTAAAACCAACAGTTTCGTGTAAAGGTCCGATCAAATAAACTTAACCAGATCGCTGTACATGTTTTTTTTTTTCTCGCAATCAGACAGGAGTTTCTATGTTGTTTTTTTTTTTTTTAAATTGAATTAACTTAAAGATGCCGAGTTTGTAAATTAATAGCCTTGTTTTTTTTTGCAAATAAACGATGGCTTAAATCTTTAGTGTTTTATTGCCTGTTTATTAGCTCGTCAACACGTCTGATTGTTTACATTTCGCTGGTTATCCGGTTGTTGTCGGTGAGTTTGTTAGCAACAATCGCAAGAAGATGTTCTCTTTTAAATATCTTTATGAATCTATTGCGTCTACATACATATTTCTACCAAGTTGGGGGGGGGGATATCGTCATTGGTCTTATCATTATTAATTTACTAATCGCTTTGACAACATCGAAGTGTAGTCAGTAATTCTGGTCAATATTTTTATATTTGTACTTTATATTTTTTTATTATTAATTTTTAAATTCAATACCATTATGATAAACAGTGGGTTATCGATGTTTTCATTTTCTGGATGTTTTATTATCATGTCTATTTATCACCACTACAACATACTTGGACTATCATAATAATTGCGCAAACAGTTTCTGAAGATTTATCTACGTATAAAAGCAATTTTTAAGAAAACCAAACTTAACAGTTGTGTCACTTATAAAACGTCTTACATGCTTCATCTTAATCACACATTCATCTGCATAGTTATTTCCTGCCGTAAAATAAAAGCAAAGCCGCTCATGTGAGCTAAACACGGTAAAACTCTTTTACCGTATTTTATTGCTCTGAAAAAAGTTTATATTGATTGAACATTCGTGTCCCATAACCACAAGACAGAACTTGAATAAATGTGGCGTGTTCTGAGAAAACTGGGCAAAATGCTTGTGCGTAAATTGTCATCCCAGATTAGCCTGTGCAGTCCGCACAGGCTAATCAGGGACGACAATTTCCGCTTTTATGGAATTTTTCGTTTAAAGGATGTCTCTTCTTAGCGAAAATCCAGTTTAGGCGGAAAGTGTCGTCCCTGATTAGCCTGTGCGGACTGCACAGGCTAATCTGGGATGACACTTTACGCACAAGCATTTTGCCCAGTTTTCTCAGAACACACCACATTTAATTAATATGGAATGCCCACACTTCATCTGGTACATATAACCTGGGGTTGTTGCTTAGTATGTGAT
>VMBQ01003447.1:75942-103945 GCA_007657795.1 Dreissena rostriformis
ATGTGGCGTGTTCTGAGAAAACTGGGCAAAATGCTTGTGCGTAAATTGTCATCCCAGATTAGCCTGTGCAGTCCGCACAGGCTAATCAGGGACGACAATTTCCGCTTTTATGGAATTTTTCGTTTAAAGGATGTCTCTTCTTAGCAAAAATCCAGTTTAGGCGGAAAGAGTCGTCCCTGATTAGCCTGTGCGGACTGCACAGGCTAATATGGGATGACACTTAACGCACAAGCATTTTTCCCAGTTTTCTCAGAACACGCCACAAATCTGTTTCACGGGTTTCATCTCCCATCATTCCAAGCCGCATCAAACCGGAAATAATTACTCAATAATTGATAAGATACTGGTAGTAATAGTCCTAATTAGATATGTAATAGGGCGCTTGCCTGTCTAGGTCTGTAAGGCTGACCAACGGCGAAAAGCCAGACATAGGAACATACAATCTACATGTTAAATGCCCGACAAGTGCTAAACGGTCAGTGGATGTCAAATATTTGCGTACATTAATTGTCCGCATTAACTATGGAATTAGTTATTTACGACATAGTCGGTATAAATCGGTAATGCAGTGTAAAGAGACAACTTCCAATTTTGTGTATGAAATTTATATTTTTAATTATCCTGAAAGGATTCAGCCAAGCTAGAATCGTACTTATTGCGTGTATGTAAAAGGAAATACGTGTTACATTATTACTTATTAAGCCCGTCATTTGGCTATGTGTACATATGATTATATGGATGTTAGCGAGCATTTTGCAGATAGTCGATGCATCATGCGGTCGAGTAAGTAAAGCATAATACATCACTATACCGGACTATAACGGACTGTCAATGCTATGTCTTAATTTACGTATATCATTTAAAATTATTATTGCAATGTCAGCAGCATGATTCCAAAGTTGCAAAATAACGCAATGACTACTTTTAATTAAAACGTATACATGCAATTAAACGCATTGGCATACGATCCACGTTATGCGAAAATGGGTCTTAGGCCAAATGCATTTAGCGTAGCTCCAGATCAGCCTGCGCATTCGCATGTCCGCTTATGAGACCACAAAATCTTGAGTGACTTTATAATACGATTGCCCGGGCTGGTCTGGAGCTACGCTGGACGCATATGGTATAAGACCCATTTTCGCATGACATGGCTCATACAAGGTAAAATTGTTCACGGACTCTCAAACAACTATAAATATCCGCCAAAGATTCATTTATAGTTATGATCAATTAACATCCGCCATACGGCTATTAAACTGTATTTCCAAGAAAACTGTTTAATGATCTGATTCAGTAAAAACAGTGTTTTCATACGCACATGTGTTCAACTCATGCAACACAGACAGACGAAATTATCTTTTAATTGCATTCACAATTTTCGTGATTTAGATACGAACTGACGTAACGCAAGGTTGAGTGTCTTCGTACCACATATGCATAGCTTTCAATTTTATGTTTTTAATCAATAATTTATTTTGTGAGAAAATAATATAAATAAACTTGGGACATTAATACATATTCCAACATTAAAACATCTTTTACAGTATTGCAAACACAACATGACTCACCTAACGATAACACGTCATCCATAAAGGTTGGTGAACAAAACATCACCACTAGTATAATAATATTGCATTTCACGGACGGATGGACAGACGAACCAAGCTAAACCTAAAGTCCAAATCTGTATACTGAGATATTGTCATATATTATGTTCATTAAATGCAGAATTGAGTTGATGTTATTTTAATAACAATGATCTGACCTTTGACCTCTGTTGTAAACAGAAATTGTGTTTACTAATCGTGTTGTTGCATTATATTAGAATAATACGTTTGATCACAGTTACGTCAACACATTGTGAGTAATACAGGTAATATCGTACAGTTTTTATGACGGACTTACGTACAGACGGACGGACAGACGAAAGACACATTTATAGTTTCGTCCACTAGACGGGGATTAAATAGACGAAACATGTTATAAACGCTAATTCAGCGATATCCACACATTAAACCATAACATAGAGCTGTGCAATCCGCGCATGCTTATTGGGACGACACTTTCCGATTTTATGGAATTTTTCGTTTAAAACATGTCACCTATGAACGAAAATCATGTTTTAGCGGAAAGCGTCGTCCCAGAATAGCATATGCGAACTTCTTAACCCTAACCCTTATCCAGAATGAGTCATATAATTCGTCCCATTGGTGCAAAAAGGTAGCATGTGACATTTAATTGTAATCTCACATGGTACCCTTTTGCACCAATGGGGCGATATTATATTTACTGTACGATTGCGATAACTAGATTTATGAGACAACGTTGAAGCATTTGAACAAAACCGACGAGCCGTTATGATGGTGACACATCGCATAACGAGATTCAACCATTAGTTTAGAAACCAGAGACAGTCGAATCAAATAAGTAGTTGATAGTTTTTTGGAAACATGTTCACATATTCATTGCTTGATGCTTCTGAAGTAGTGAAGTGATAAGGTATTTTTTTGATAAACTATAAACACTAGATATTGTCTTCATTCTGTGGACTGTTCCACATGTTTAAATGTTTCCAGATTTGTCTTTACTTGTGTATGCGTGATGGGTAAACCTTACATATGATCTTCTTAAAAAAAACTCTTCCGTTAAGGTCATGGTTGATTGAATTTAATCTTCCAAAAGAACACCAGGCTGATGCCGAATAAATATCAGTCGGTTTAATCAGACATGAGCTGGCATTTTAATATGCACATTTGCACTCACTTTATTTTAAACGCATATTAAAATAAAATGGAAACTTGGAGAAAAAACGGAGATGAGAAATAATTAGACTACCAACTTTTGTTTCACTGGTTGCTCTCAAAACTTCTGGATATGTATCATCAATGAACCATATTTGGTTCGAAGCATACAAATGTTCAGTACCCTAATCTAATTATTTGATTTCAACGGATGATTTATGCCAACAACATCTAGTAAGTTTTAAAAAAGCACTTTGCGACAGAAACAAATGTCAAACAATTGGGTGACAATACGTTCAGCATTACCGTTTCCAACTTGTAAATGTGATCTATTAACTCAATTTTCATAGCCGACAACATGCATTCAATGATAATGTCTATAACTATATTGATACGAACATTTTTTCCCAGAATGATCAGGCTGATTATCTCATCTTAAATTGATCGGCTATTCCATTTACAGATGCGTCACCAATCATGCTCTATCGCAGCGTGGTGGAATGATATGCCAGTAATTGATGGGCGGCTCCCAGTAATTGCCATAATCAGTGATGTGACATATATCAGATATTCGTCAGGCTGACCAAAGGCGATTATCAAAGACATAGGCAGAAGTGTTATTGAAGTAACGGACGAGTACAAAATGGTCAAACTGTCGCGGACAGTAGTTTCCCTAAATACTCGAACGTCTCACTTATTACGGCACGGTCAATGCGTGTCGTAATATATTAACTTCAAAACCAGCTTTGATTTATGATCAAGTGTGCACCGTGCTCGCCACACAGCACTCCAAATGTCTGATCAACACATTATTAACGGTTAGACTCGTGACTATCCTATTCTATTTGAGCACGATTGAAACTTTTCTCTGCATTAAAGTCTTACAGGCCACGAACGGTTTAACTTACCAGATTAATGACTCCGTTCATAAGCGTATCTGAAGATTTCGCCAGAATTTGACGAGACGTGATGAAGGCGACAAATCGCATCAAGACATTATTGCATTATAAAGGGAAATCCGTAAAAATCGATTTAATAGCTTTGAAGATTAGTCCTCGGAATATGTTTCGAAACAACGATTTAGAGAATAGCCAACCGTACGAATTGTTTTTTTTCAGGCATTATAAGAAAACTTTTCTGCAGTAAAATTATGCAGACGACGAATGCTAAAAGCGTCTGCTCTAACCACAGCATGTGCCTGTTTATAGTTCCCACTGCACACTACATAGTGTGTATGTATTCAAAAGTATTTAACAGCTTGTAAGACAACGTTGGCCAGTCTAGTGTTTACCATTGAAATCTGTACATATTGGCTGCTTTCATGGAAAACTGGGCTAAATGCATGTCAAATAAGATTAGCCTGTGCACACTGATTAGCTGTATCAATGATTTGAAGAAAAAAAAACACATCTCGACCTGTGCTTTAAGACACACTCTTTATAAATTTGAATGGGTTGTGGTCATTTCAAACTTGCGATATAAAAAGCTATAACATAATTTTGAAAACTGAGTTGCGTCTAAGATTATACAACAGCGAACAAATTCAGTGCCTTCAGCGCTTTGATTGACTCGACCAAATACACTGCTTTAAAACATTTTGATGCACTGTTTTCCAAAAGCACTAGAAAATAATAGATTTGTTTAAAGCTTGCCTTATGGCTTGAACAGTTATTCTTTGTGCTAATAGCAACTGCCATTTGCAATTTATATAGCATGTATTTTGTTAATAATAATAATTATTAATATAATTTTTACCCTTACAATTTTTCAAGCTTGGAATCAAATGACCTGTAATTTTTTAAATCTACAGAGAACGACTATTAACAATTTTGTTGATTATGACTCATCACCAAACCTCACTTTTACGTTGACATAAACATAATTAAATTTGGACTAAGACAAAAACAAAATGGTTATTTCTTGTTCAGCTATATCTGACAATACTGTTTATCAGCAACACCATTTGAAACAACATTTGGTCATTAGCACAGTTTTTACCCACGATCATCCCCTTTAGCCCGGATCTAATCTGGACATTTTTATCCCATCAAATCGTCCATAGGTGAACAGGTTATCGTTTTGACACCAGCCTTGTTTGATTCAATAACAGTATGTGACACACGGATGGTGCTCAGCATTATGACTATTCCCTTTCAAATCATATCCAGAATCTTTACTGAGAAATGAGTATGGGCCATTCAGTACCAGCCCTGAGTATTTGTGTAGGTCTAACACTGATTCGTTTTTAAAGAACACATTGTCAATACAATAAACGTTCCTGTACATAAGGTTTGACATACCGGTCTAGGTATATGATTTTATTTTTCTTTGTAATTGATACGTATGTACTTTATATAGCGTTACAACGTTGTTATATTGTTTCGTTTTTTTGCATTAAAGAGATAAATGTTTTATGAATACTATATTTAAACAAAACTCTTATTGTGTTACATTCTATGCAAAATGAAGCTACCGACACAAGTTGTGTAACGTGCGCATTTGATGTAACTTAAATAAAATCATTTTTTGTTCATCTAACAAGAACACATTTTGGAGCGAATTATTTATTCTTGGACACAAGCACTTTGATAAATGCTTTTCCTACTAATGGTAACCTAAACCTTGGCTTTCCAGCAAAAAAACACAACAGGAATCAGTTTCTGTTAATAATAGATGGGCCTAAATTCTTCACTAGGATGACCGGCTTTAATGGTGAATGATTGTCAATTGGTTTAATCAGCCTGGCATTTAAAAATAGTTATGGCTACTGAATGTACATTAGCACCATATACTAGAATGAGTTTGAGATTCGTTGAACGGCGGGTGTATGCTAGATATGAACAACTACTGATTATTCAACTTCATGCTTCCAAAACTGATCACTTTATTTAACGATGAGTTATGTCTCGATATCTTATTAACGGCTTGATTACTTTAATGCCATAAAATAGGCACACACCTTTCCAGCTGAATCGCTGACAGTGTAAACACAGTTGGATAATACCACACTGATTCGCCAAAATGTTTGCTGATGATTACTTAGAAAGATGTCTTCGAGAAAAAACAAAGGCCACAACCAATCTTTGTTGTCAGTAAATCATCATGAAGTCTAACATGTACTCACTACCTAAATCATACATTTTTACATATTTGTGTACAGTAATACCGAATTACCTTCACACGCCGATGAGTAAGACAGTGTTTATCCGATCACTTTAATTCATATTACGGTTCGTAATCGTACTATATTCATGCAAATGTGTATAATGTTTATAAAAATAAATGCTTCGTTCGCGAACATTACATAGACACATGTTGAAGAGAACACGCACAGCATCTGCTTAAACTTTCACCATAACAGTCTCGTTCTGGGAAAACTGGGCTTTATGCATGCGCGTAAAGTAACGTCCCAGATTGCACTACGCACACGCTTATCAGGAACGACACTTTCGGCTTTTAGATTATTTTTCTTTTTTTTTTATTGTAAACGAAAATCCAGTTTAGGCAGAAAGTCTTTCCATATTATCCTATGCGGACTGGACAGGCTAATCTTGGCCGATACTAATGCACGTGCAGTAAGCCCAGATTTCCCAGAACAAGGCTCATAAAGTTAAATGCCAGACAATCAAAGTACTGTATACACGATGTGTTCTCTTCCTGGCAATGCCAACCAAGTCAAAACCAATTCAAACGTGTTACAAACATGAATGGACTTCATTGTCACAACATGTCGGGTATTGGAGACACATCATATCAACAATTTGTTATTTGAAGAGTTCAACTGAAAGTAAAACATCATATGTCAATATAAATGAAGCCTGTAAAAACATGATAAGATACACTGTGATGACGTTTCCAGAACGTTAACCGACCAATGACCCGGATGTACATGGTTTTTCAAATATGAACTGAATCACATGTATTTTCAGAACTGTGTGATTAAATTCTGTTGATTTATGTTCAAAGACATCGGCCTTTAGGCAAACCCGTATTTTTTTATAAAATAGATACGTTCTAAATTCAACCAACCCATAAATTTAACAAGCACTAAAAAAAAGTTTCATATAAAAATAGAAAATAAAGCTGACATTTTAAATCAAGCATTTCAACAAAAAAATCTTCATTTCTCCTTTCTCTCAATTCTCAATCTTTTACATTTCTCTCAAGATAACGTTCCTCAAGTTTCACTCATTCTATAGTTCACTATCGAACAACAGCTATAACTCCTACTCACATAACATACAATAATAATTTTAAGAATAACATTCACAAGAGAAAATTGGTCTGTGTTAAATAAAGAATTTTCATTTATATTAATGGGTGTAAGTTGAACCTTAGGGAATTATGTGCACAACTATATACGATAAGAATGGTGATTTTGATACCAATTTGACAATATCTTCGTAAGACAGACACATAACTCAAACCCTCAGGGAGTTTAAAAAAAAAGTAACTTGACCCAGAAGCACACATCTCAAATGCATAGAGAATACTCCAGCAAATTCTTACAGAACAGAACAGATAGTTTATTTGCTACTTAAGCATCGTGAACAAACCATAAGGCAATAATAAATTATTTAATGCAAATGAGTCAAAATAACAACCTTTTTATGAATTTTTACACATGTATGATATTTTGTGACAATGTAATATTTAAGAGAAGCTCTTTATTTATCTTTAAAATTAAGTGAAGGTTTAAAATCCGTAACTCACTGAGAAACAAATTATGCAGTTAGATATTATATACGAAATTTCAAATCTGGGAAAAATATATTCTCTCATAAAGCCATATATTATCGGGTCTAAGTTTAAATGCTATAATACAGCCATTAGCTAGACGTATCAATATAGATTTTTGGGTCTCATTTAATAATTGTAAAAATGTAAACATACTTGGTCTTCTTTTGTAAACATCAGGTATAAGTGTATTACTAAAATAATCATATAAAAGACATACACAGAGAACGGACAACATTAGAAAGTAATCTAACCCGATACGCAATCTACCATTACGCATTTAAAGTTCGTGACACAACCTTGGGCAGGAAAAGTGTTTTATCGGTGTATTATTAGTATATAAGCCTCGTTCTGGGAAAACTGGGCTTAATGCATGCGAATAAAGCAAAGGCTAATCTGGGAATACACTTTGCGCACATGCATTCATCCCATTTTTCACAGAACGAGTCTCATGTGAAAACAGTTTCGCCAACGAAGTAAATGATAAACTGTCTTATTATTTACAATAATAACACGTCAACGACTGCTATGTTTAACTACAATGGTGACCTTCTTTTAAAATGGACATTAATANGGATAGTTACATAGTTATGATCATTTATAGGTGTTGGTTGATATCTTGGCGGTCATTTTGGACTCCATTTTGGATTTGGGTGTAATATAATAAACTAATACAATGAATGATGATCTATATGTGTTCTTTGCCCCTTGAAACCCATATATAGCCACCAAAATAATCAAATTTGAGTGGATATTTACATAGTTATGATCATTTATTGGTTTTGGCGGCCATCTTGGCGGCCATTTTCGACGCAATGTTGGATTTGTGTGTACTATTGTACACTTAAACAATGTCTGATGATCTGTATGTGTTCTTTGCCCCTTGATACCAAGGAATATACACCAAATTCATCAAATTTGATTGCATAGTTACATACATGTAGTTATGATCATTAATAGGTATTGGCGACCATCTTGAAAAAAAAAATCCGGAGGTCCGATAATGGTAAACTTTTGATATGTTTTAAAGAAGCTTCTACCCTGCCAGGTTCAGTTAAAATACCTTTTGTAGCAATTGTTTGTTGGTTGAAGGTGTTTTTTCATATATTGACCCTACTAAAATACTACATGCAATTTGCGGTTCAATTTCTCCCAGACAATTTATGAAAATTAAGCTGATTGATGCCCCATCTTCAAAGGAGAAATAAATACCAAAAGCTGCCAGTACCAGACTGTTATCAACCATTTCCATATGCTACTGGCATGCATCTTCCAATATATATATAGGTGTAGTTTTGCCCCCCTTACTGGTACACCTCACCTCAATTTTGGGTACTTGGCTGAAGGACTACATCGCATTACGAGATTCAACCATTACTTTTGAAACCAGAGACAGTCGCATCAAATAAGGTGGTTTTTGGACACATGTTCACATATTCATTGATCGAGGCTTCTCTGTAGTGAAGTGATAAGATTTTTTTTTTTTTTTTTTTTTTTTTTTTTTTTTTTTTTTTTTTTTTTTTNTCATTTATATGTGGAATGTTTCAAATGTTTAAATGTGGCCTGATTTGTCTTTATTTTTGTACGCGTGATGAGTTAACCTAACATATGATCTTCTAAAAATATCTTTCATTAAGTTCATGATTGATTGAATTTAATCTTCGAAAAGAACACCGGGCTGATTCCGAATAAATGTTAGTCGGTATAATCAGACATGAGCTAGCATTTTAATATGCACATTTGCACTGACTTTATATTAAACGCATATTAAACTTAAATAAAAATTTGGAGGAAAATCGAAGATAAGAAACGAAGACTACCGGCCTTTATATCATTATGTGTCTCTAAAACTTCTGCAATCTTACAATGACTTGTAGTATGAATATACATGAAAACCCATGCATTGAGGTTTTTGTTGACATCAATGACGATACTCGTTATACTCTCTGATTCAAGTATAGGCTATAATTACATACATTCTTGCAAAAAATGCTTGTTTGAAATTTAAACAACAGAAAAACACGAAGACCAACGGCCCTAGGTTACTCACACGATCAACGAAGAAACTAAACTGTTCTAAGCAGCTTGTGCGACGTTAGTGTAATAAATCTAGCTTCTGACCTTGATAATTACCCGGAACCGTTTTTGAACTCAGCTGAGGTATTATGAGAACGAATGTTTTGATAAAGATATATGCTGATTGGGCAAAAACATGTGACTTCTAAAGCGTTCACATGGTTTCACTATAGCCATACAAGGAAATCTGCCCCACCCCGTTCTGACAATGTTCTTCAACGGACTGTTACCATTTTTTGAACTCGACCAAAATATCAGGATCACATATTCTGAGAAAGTTTCATGAACATTGGAAAAAAATGTGAATTCTAGAGTGTTTACAATATTTCACTAAAGCCATATACGGAAAATTGTCCACTCCTCCTGGCGGCCATGCTCCAAAATTTCCGATCTCGGCTAATATATCATTAGAAAAAGTGTTCTGAGAACGTTTCATAAAGATTGGAAATAAATGTGGTCACAAGTTTTCCGTATAGCCATATTAGGAAAAGCCATATTTTTAATGAACTTGAGCCGTTTTTAAACTCGGCTGAGATATCATAAAAACAAATTTTCGGAGTAAGTGTCATTAAGATCGATCGCAAAATGTGGCTTCTAGAGTGTTTATAAGGCTTCAAAATAGAAATACAATATAACATTATCGCCTCCTGGCGGCCATGTTTTTTTATAGACCATAACATTTTTCAAATTCGGTTGAAATCCGTAGGAATAATCTTCTGAGAAAGTTTCATGAATATTGAACACAATATGTTACTAGTAGAGAGTTCTTTAATTTTACCCTAATGACATGGATTTCTTTTTTCCCTCATACCCAGTTTCAAACTCGACTGAGATTTTATTTCGACACATTTTCTGACCAAGTTGTACTATCCTGAATATGTATCATCAATTAACCATATTTGGTTCGACGTTCAAAAATGTTCACAGCCATAATTTAATGAATTGATTTTATGCCAACAACATCTTGTAGGTAAAAACATAAAAAGATACACTTTGCGACATAAAATATTATCATGAAATTCCGTGACAACAATTCCATCATTACCATTTCCAACTTGTAAATATAATCTATCAACCCGATTTACCTAGTCAACAACATACATTCAAGGATAATGTCTGTATTGATACGAACATTTGTGCCCAGAATGATTAGGCCGATTATCTCATCTTAAATTGATCCGCGTTTCCATTTACAGCTCGCGTCACCAATCATTCCCAATAACAGCGCGGCGGAATTATGTTATTGATGGGTAGCTAAACGTAATTGCCGTAATCAGTGATGTGATGATATATATCAGATATCCGTCAGGCTGACCAAAGGCGATTATCAAAGACATAGGCAGAATTGTTATTGAAGTAGCGGACGAGTACAAAATGGTCAAACTATTGCAAACTGTCGAGGACAGTAATTTCCCTATATAATCGAACGTGTCACGTATTATGGCACGACCAATGCGTGATGATATATATTGACTTCAAAACCAGCTTTGAACTAAATGGTCAAGTATGCACCTAGCCCGCCACACCTCACTCCAAATGTCTGATTAAAACATTAATTACGGTTATGCTCGTGTCTTTTCTATTCTAGTTGAGCACAATTTTAACATTTTGCTGCATTAAGGTATAAGAGGCCACGAACACGGTTTAACTTACCAGATTAATGACTCCGTTCATTAGCGTATCAAGAGATTTCGCTAGAATTTGACGAGACGTGATGAAGGGGACTAATCGCATCAAGACGTTATTGGATTATTAAGGGAAATCCGTGAAAATCGATTAAATAGCTTCGAAGATTAGTCCTCGGAATATGTTTCGAAACGACGATTTAGAGAATAGCCAAAAGTACGAATGCATTTTTTTCAGGCATTATAAGATATATTTACAACGTTTTCCTACAATAATTCATTTCAAATATACACTATTTGTTTTGACTGCTCTGCTCACGAACGCCGTCAGCTACTAGTCTCTGATATTAACGCAGCTGTTTCTTATGACCGTTCCCGATCACAAATACCGTTAGCTACAAGTGTCTGGTATTAACACAGTTAATTTCGTCTGAGGATAATTCAAATTAGGTAATTGGTGGTTAACTAGATTTTAACGATTTGCATGACAACAACACCGCTTGATACAATACTTGGATACTGACACAGTTGTTGTTTATGGCCATTCCAAAACCTGCCATGCCACCGAACACGTTTACATTGACTCTAAATGTTGACTTAGGATAATTTACGCTATTTATCTTGACAGATTTTACAGTAACGTCTCGCACCAATACCACTTGCTGCTCACACCAAGGAATTTAAATTGATACTCAATCCTGCATTTTGATGGAGACACATTTTTATTGTTGTTTTCATGTTTTAATCGACCAAATTAGCTGCTTAACACCATTTTTGATGCATCGTTTTCCAAAAGCACTTGACAATAATAGAATTTCTTTTAAAGCTTATCTTTTGGTTTGAAAAGTTATTTATTGTGCCAATAGCAACTGTCATTTGTGGCGTGTTCTGAGAAAACTGGGCAAAATGCTTGTGCGTAAATTGTCATCCCATGTTAGCCTGTGCAGTCCGCACAGGCTAATCTGGGATGACAATTTCCGCTTTTATGGAATTTTTCGTTTTAATGATGTTTTTTTTTTCTTAGCGAAAATCCAATTTAGGCGGAAAGTGTCGTCCCGGATTAGCCTGTGCGGACTGCACAGGCTTATCTGGGATGACACTTTACGCACAAGCATTTTGCCCAGTTTTCTTGAATTTATTGTGCCATTTTCTGTCGGTCATATGTGCATCATCAAGTTTATACAAACATCCTCCACACTTACTCCTCTGACTAATGCCAGTTTTTCAAACCCAAACACCTTAAAGTGTGACTAATTTGGATGGAACCTTGCACAAATCAATCTGAATTACAGTATAATAATATCCTTATAATATGATTTTGCATTGAAAATTGAAATAATAGACCTGAGACAACTGTGAAACTGCTTGTCAGATAGTGTGTTAAATATGGTCATCTGTTTAGGGATGTTGACGGTATGCTTGCAGTCAACCAAATGTTTTATGTAAATGTGCTTTATTACATTAGAACTTTGCAATATCTGACAGGTGAACAAAATAGTTGTCTCAAGATATAATCTTATGTTTAATGATGAAAAGGGGGAAAAGGGTAAGAAAACACATGTTGATTTAGTTTTTTAGGTTGGGTGGGGGTAATTATCATGATATGTACCAACTTCCAATACAAAATATCTCACAAATGATCCAATGCATCATTTCTCAAGTGGGTGTAATCACTTTCTTCCTTTTTTTTATGCCATGTATCCTCCCTCCCTAATACTATAAGAATACTACTTTGAGAAAACTTTGCAAAATGCTTGTGCGTAAATTGTCATACCAGGTTAGCATGTGCAGTCCGCACAGGCTAATCAGGGATGACAATTTCCGCTTTTATGGAATTTTTCGTTTAAATGATGTTTTTTTCTTAGCGAAAATCCAATTTAGGCGGAAAGTGTCGTCCCGGATTAGCCTGTGCGGACTGCACAGGGTAATCTGGGATGACACTTTACGCACGCATGTATTTTGTTAATAATAATAATTACTATATATTTTACCCTTATTTTTTTCAAGTTTGGGGTCATATGACTCTTAATTTCCAAAATCTACAGAAATTACTTTAACACTATTGTTGATTATGACTCATATCACCAAACTCCACTTTTACGTTGACACGACGTAATTAAATTTGGACTTAGAAAAAACCATAGTGGTTATTTCTTGTTCAGCTATATCTGACAAAACTGTCAACAACGTGTATAAGCAACGCTCTGTGAACACATTTGAACATTATCACAGTTGGTACTCACTATCATCCCCTTATGGCCGGACCTTATCCGGAAAGTTTCTTACATTTTAAATCCTCCAGAGGCGATCAGGTTATCGTTTTGACACCAGCCTTATTTGAATCAATGACAGAATTTGACATACAGATGGTGCTCAGCTTTATGACCTCATCTGAGAAATGAGTATGGTTTCGTAGTTTTGGTTTATTCAATATACAATAGACATACAGTCCATGAGTATACATGTTCAAAACATAGTAACATATATAAAGGCATGAAATGTGATCAGTATTGAATTTCATAAGTTGTTAAATAAAGTATAGATACATGAAAAGGTCTAGGGGAATTGGATTACAACATTTCTGTCGGTACTTGTATTATCAGATTGCATTCATTCAATGAACTTATGGCTATTCAGTACCAGCCTGGAGAATTCCTGTTTTTCCAATACTGAATCTTTTTTAAAGAAAACATCGACAAGACAATCAGCGTTCCTTTACATAAGGTTTGAAATTACGGTACAGGTATGTTTTTTTTTATTTTTTAATTGATACGTACCGGTATGCACAGTATACAGCCTTCCAATGTTTTTTTTTATATTGTTTCGTTATTTTTGCATTCAAAAGATTTTATGATAACTATATTAAAGCGAAACTCGGTATTTTATTAAATTCGATTCAGTGTGCATTTCATGCAATTTAAATAAAAGTATTTTTTGTTCATCTAACAAGTTCAAACTTTGGAGCGAATTATTTTTTCTTCTGCAAAACGAATTTCAATAAATACGTTCTCTGTTAAAGGTAACCTAAACCGTGGCTTTCCAGCAAATAAAATAAAATCTTAGATAAAACGAGCTTATTGCGCTAATGGCGAATGATTGTTAATTGGTTTAATCAATAGCTACTGAATTTTCATAAGCAACATATACTATAATGAGTATGGGTTTCGTTGAACGGCGAATGTATGCACTCCGCACGTGCCAATCAGGAACGACACTTTTATGCTAAAATTCAATTAAAAGAAGTTTCTTCTAAACGAAAATCCAGTTTATGCGGAAAGTCATCCCTGATAAGCATGTGTGGACTGCGCAGGCTAATCTGTGACGACACTATACGTACATGCAGTAAGCCCAGATTTCCCAGAACGAGGCTCATATAGTTAAATGTCAGACAATCACTAGAAGTAATATATACACGATGTGTTCTCTTCCTGGCAATGCCAACAAAGTCAAAACCGATTTAAACGTGTTACAAACATGAATTGACAACATTGTCAAAACCAATTCAAACGTGATACAAACATGAATTGACACATTTGTCAAAACCAATTCAAACGTGATACAAAGATGAATTGACAACATTGTCAAAACCAATTCAAACGTGATACAAACATGAATTGACAACATTGTCACAGCATGCCAGGTATTTGAGACACGTCGTATCCACAAGTTGTTATTTTAAGAGTTCAACTGGAAGTAAAACATCATAATTATGTCAATATAAATGAAGCCTGTAAAAACATAATAACATACACTGTGATGGCGTTATCAGAACGTAAACCGACCAATGATCCGGATGTTCATTGATTTTCAAATATGAACTGAATCACATGTATTGTCATAACTGTGTGATTAAAATCTGTTGATTTATGTTCAAAGTCATCTGCCTTTAGGTAAACCATTTTTTTTTTGCATAAAATAGATACGCTCTAAATTCAACCAACCCATACATGAAACATTTACATACAGAACGTTTCACATGAAAATAGAAAATAAAGCTGACAATTTTAAATCAGACATTTGGAAAAAGAAAATAATCTTTATTTCTCCTTTCTTCCAATTATCTCCTTTTTTAAACTTATCTTCATATAACTATCTCACAGTTTCACATTTCCGCTATTTCAATACCGAACAAAAGCTAAAACTCCTACTCACATAAACGACAACAATCGTTTTAAGGATAAAATTCACAAAAGAAATTGGTCTGTTCTAACTAACGAATTTTCATTTATACTATCGTGTGTTAGTAGAACCTAAGGGAATTAGGTGCACAACTATATACGATCAGAAACGTAGTTTTGATACTAATTGGGCACGATCTGCGTAAGACAGACATATGATTTTAACCCTCAGGGAGTTTCTTAAAGAAGTAACTTGACCCAGATGCATACATTCCCAAATCATAGAGAATAATCGAGATATGAACCAATTCTTAGAAAAAGAACAATACGTGTAGACGAAACAGATTGTGCACGTTAAGCAGAAAGAAGTCTATCTTGATACGAAAACTACCATTCGGCATTTGAAATTCATGACAAGTGAGCGCGAGAAAAGTGTTTTCATTACTATATGAAAACTGTTCCGCAAACGAAGCTGCCAATCTTCTTCGCTGGGATAAAACTGTCTGATGATTTACAAGCCAATGGCTGATATGTTTATTACAATGGTGACATTCTTTTTAAATGGACATACATACCATGCATTTGGATGGCACGAGGCATTAAACTATGAATACTATAACGTTCGAAATAAACGCAAAAATAAGCATAAACATATAATAATGCTATCCCATAAGTTTGCTGATATCATTCCATTCCGTTAATGTGACAGCAAAAGTAGGCTAATTAGCAATTAATTCAACAAATTTTCTTGATAGAACTATAAATAATGGTAAAAAATTATATAAGAAGTGGCATTTCGTTATAATGAATCTTCAAAATGATTATTTCCATAAATTATCAAAATGAGTCTTAAACAAAAAATGCCTAAAAGTCGACTAGGTTGCGCTCTTACCGTTAATCGAATAGACGTGACTAAAACATAATTATGATCCGTCAACAAATAGCAAACGATTACGATTTCTTCAAGAAAACACCACAAATATATTGTGCAATGACGTCTTTAGTCTAATAACTACTAACTCTCCGGGAACATCCAATTAATTTACCGAAAATGATTACTTTGACATCATGTTCATTCACAACGACATTCGACGATTGAATTGTTTTCCCCCCTGTAAGTTGTATAACACGTATGGATATTGTATCTGCATCTGTGACGGAGATTCATTAGGGCAATGCGGTAATTTCATTTGATCATGTTTTTTTCTCGATGATTTGTATGAGAAATGACGCTTTTATGTACTGAACAATGAACAACAAACCCGGAAACGTAAACAACTTTCCAAGAAAGAAATTCAATTTTAAAGCATGACATTTGTTTATTCAATAAAAATATAAATGAGCCTCACCCTGTGAAAAGGTGGTTAAATGCATGTGCGTAAAGTGTCGTCCCAGATTAGCCAGTGCAGTCCGAACTGGCTAATCAGGGACGACACTTTCCACCTGAACTGAATATTTACTAAGAATATTATTTCTTTAAATGAGACATACAAGTGATGTGTTTGTCAGAAACACAATGACCCAACTGCGCCGCTTTGATTTTTTTAATTATTTTTTTGACCTTTGACCTTGAAGGATGACCTTGACCTTGACCTTTCACCACAAAATGTGCAGCTTCATGAGATACACATGCATGCCAAATATCAAGTTGCTATGATCAATATTGCAAAAGTTATGACCAATTTTCGAAACCTTGACGCAAGTGTGACGTAATTTCTGAAGGACAGACAGACAGACGGACAGACAGACGGACAGTGCGATCACTATATGCCACCCTAACGGGGGCATAACACATTATAGTTTGATATAAATCGCATTGCAACGAAAGTTAAACATCAACTTCCTAAAAAAATACACATATTTAAACCAAATATGTTTCAACAATGTAATACATACAAATATTGTAAATCAGTTGAGCCAATACCAGTATGTGTTGCATAACCCCTACTAAACCCGCACACCATGTTCCAATTTTCAATACAATAGCACAAACAATATTTCCTCAAATCGCAGTAACAACATGTAAGGTAATAATACAACGTAATGAGAAAGCATTCAATTAAAGTATCAACTAGGATTAGATGGACCTATGTTGTTAGTCCAGAACGTGACAGACATAAGAGAATTAATGAATCAGATGATGTCTGTTGATTGAATAATATGTCTTGACGTACGGTTTCTGTCAATAGAAATGATAAATCAGCTAAAATGGATCACTAGTTATCTTTATTTTAGGACAGCACACAAGGGGCAAAGCTGAACACTGAGAGAGGCTCAGCATGGTAAGAGAAATGAAGAAGGAAGGTCAATGCAAAGTAAATTAGCCTCGCTCTGGGAAAACTGGGCTTAATGCATGTGCGTAAAGTGTCGTCCCATATTAGCCTGTTCATGCTGCACAGGCTAATCTGGGACGACACTTTACGCACTTGAATAAAGCGCCGTTTTCCCAGAGCGAGGCTCAAAAAATAATGTTGAAAATGGATCTTCATTTGAGGGAATCATATATAAAGATACAGCACATTCCTACTTAATTATACACAATTCTGATAGTTTTTTTATTTCACAGAAAATTCAATATAAAAGTTGTCAATCAGTTTTGATCATCTACATTTTATGTTTTACAGTATACCGTTTAAGGATATTGCAGAGCGCAATATGTGCCCATGATAATACATAATAAGTTATAATGGTTATAATAAACATAATGTTTTCATTCAAACATTAAAAAAAAAACATTATAATTCTTGTAAACAAATATAATGTTTATGAATCTTACATATATTGTTATTATTTCATGTTTCACGTGTCGCATTCATGTTAGGTATGCGGTTTGGCCGGATAAACGTTGCCCCGTGTATTTATTGCAACACAATAGGTGCGAGATAATAGGTCATTACAATGCTGATCACTATTGTTATCAAATAACACACGAAAAAAATAGAACAAGAGGGCCATGGGCCCTAAAGCGCTCACATGAGAGCCAAAGGAACAAGACTATTCTGAAAAAAATGCAAGCTGATCCATGAAGATTGGACCAAAAAAGTGACTTTTAACATGTGTTTTTTTTATATTTGACCTAATGACATTGTTTTTTAGCTCATATGACCCAGTTTCAATCTCTGGCAATATTTAATTGGGACAAATGTTCTGACCAAGTTTCATGAAGATTGGCCAATAAATGTCGCTCATATAGCGTCAACAAGTTTTCACTAAAGCCATATAAGGAAAACTGCCCCGCCTCCCGGCGGCTATGTTTTTCAATAAACCATAACCATTTTCAAATTTTCAAACTCAGCCAAGCTATAGTTAGAACAAATGTTCTGATCAAGTTTCATAAAGATTGGAAAATAAATGTGACTTCTAGAGTGTTAACAAGGTTTTACTATAGCCATATACGGAGAAATGCCACGCCCCCTTGTGGCCATCTTTTTCAACGGATCGTAACTATTTTCGAACTAAGCCCAGATATCATTAGTACAAATATTCTGACCAAGATTCATGAGCATTGGACCTAACATGTGACTTCTAGAGTGTTAACAAGGTTTTACTATAGCCATATAAGGAAAACTGCCACGCCCCCTGGCGGCCATGTTTTTTCAACCAACCGAAACCATTTTCGAACTCGTCAAATATATAATTGGGACACATGTTCTGACAAAGTTTCATGAAGAATGGAAATAAATGTGGCCTCTAGAGTGTTAACAAGGTAAATGTTAACGGCGCACGACGCACGACGGACAAAAGGCGATCACAATAGCTCACCATGAGCACGTTGTGCTCAGGTGAGCTAAAATGCAAACAATTAGTGTCATATGTCATGCCCACGTAAAGTCAACAGTTCAATACGGTAGCGTGCCACAATGTCTAATGTCGCATGGTTCTATATATTATTTATACCTAATAATCCATTAAGCCCCCGTTTTTTTCAATCTTAAAATATGATTTATATGTCTGCATTCCAAATCTAGAAGAAATTCGTTGATAGAAAATGGACTTTATATTATTACTTCCGAACAAATTACATACGTTGCTACAGTTTATAGACTGATTAAAGTCTCTCGATACCTCACGCACACTATATTTATGTGTCTAGACATCCATTGAACAGATTCAAAGAATGTGTGGTTAAAACACTTGATCTATAAAGGCCGCTTATTGTGCTAACAGTACGCGGTTAAATGTACTGCAGTAACTAGCGTATTCCTCCTTATAAAGCGCTGGTTCGACCCATCATTAGATTTATGTTCATCCAGCCTAGATATTCGAAATTTGTGTGATATAAGCTCGGATCAAGATACGAATTTACCCGAATTCACGTGAGCCTCGCTCTGGGAAAACGGGACATTAAGCATGTTCGTACAGTGTTGTACCAGATTAGCCTGCGCAGTCCATACAGGCTAATCAGGGACGAAACTATTCGCTTTTATAGAATGTTATAAATAAAAAACAGTTTTTTTTTCTAAACGAAAATCCAGTCTAGGCGGTGAGTGTTGTCCCTGATTAGCCTGTACGGATTGCACATACTAATATGAGATTACACTTTACTCACATGCATTACGCCCCAGTTTCTTCAATCTTAAAATATGATTTATATGTATGTATTCCAAAATTTCGAAGAAATTCTTTGATAGAAACTGGACTACATATTACTTATACGGACTGTCAATACCCACACAATAACTGCTATAAAACTATTAAATCCGATATATGACCTCTGATTTCCGTACAATTATTACATTATGACCTCGTGGGGCTTTAAAGTGTTAAATTACATATTTAGAACGCACAACCATATCGTGATTGTATCACACCTGTTTATAGTTTTATGCGTTACTTACATATCATCACGGCCCTCTTTTGGTATCGCACTTAATAACAGCTTACCTGAAAATAAATATGTAACATAACTTCACTGTTACCACGTTTAAGCATAAACAAAATATTCAACACCAATGTTTAAATATAGTCAATACTCTTTACTCTTTATATTGTAACACCACAAAATGTTAATTAACATAGTTTATCTGTGCTATTGTTTTCATTTTACAAAACAATTAACAGCAAGAGAAACATGTAAAGATACATCTACTAAAACCGTGCGACCATGATAATTAAAATTGTTACAGAAGTTAGTATTCGATAATTCTGGAATACACGCACGTGTGCCGCACAATACGTGTACGCAATTACCGATGAACATGCTCGGGATTATCTAACATATAACATACTATGTGGTACTTTAAAGAGATATAATTATTATGTAGCAATTTGAAAATTTATGGGAAACATCTACAATATGTGTATGATTTACATATAATTTGCTAGACAATGGCATCAATGTTATAAATGGTATGGTTATTGCAAAAAACTTACCTGACCTATATTACCCAAGTTATCTTCTAATTTCGTATGTTTATTAATTATGTAAACTTCAATGAAATAAGTCTCGATCAATTTACTTCTACAATCATGCAATAATGATCTGAAAAACACATTCAATAAGCTTGATCATGATGACCATCAGCGTTACGTTATTAACCCTTTGCATGCTGGGAAATCTGTCGTCTGCTAAAATGTCGTCTGCTGAATTTCTAACTTAAGCATTTTCTTTGATTTTTTTTTCAAAGAATACTATCAGAATAGCAAACAGTTTGGATCCTGATGAGACGCCACATTATGTGGCGTCTCATCTGGATCCAAACTGTTTGCAAAGGCCTTTAAAATTCGGTTCCAGCGCTAGAAGGGTTAACGTGGCTTTGTTGTGATCGTTACAATGCGTTTTATATTGTAAACAAAGACATCGAAACATATCCACATATACAAAAATAAGTAACTTCAATTGGTGAACGTCTAACGACAAGTTAAACACAAGTTTGTTATTTTATTTTACATGTTATCCACTGAACATTATAATGCCTCTATAGGGAATTCACTTTTCAACATCGTCAGCCTCGTTCTTGATTCCTTTTATCAAGGGAGTGAACTCGTACATAACTCGATATGAATAATATCGGAATACATAATATCGGAATGTACACACGGTCTATTGCTGTAAACCCAAGGCTGATGCGTTCGTTCTTTAACTAAATTAAGTTACGTAGACATCACTCTCATCGGGATGCAAACTTTACTATACCATTTTCTCCATATTACCCATGTTATGAATATTAATTGAAGATAATTTCTGAAGAACATTACGATTATCAATAGACATGTGTCATCATTAATACATGAGTCCATAACGTTTACTGACAAACTGTCAACATGTTTTCATTTTTCACATCCGGTCGTTTCAAATTAATCTATTCGTTTCTGTTCGAATGTAAATCAAATACAAAAAATAAACTTATTAAACGATCCTTAAAGTTCAAATAAAAAATATTATGTAGAAGATCACAATAAAGTCACAGTTAACAAGTTCACTTCATCGGTTTTAAGTGGATCACACTAAAGTCACAGTTAATACGTTCACTTCATCGGTTTTAAGAGGATCACACTAAAGTCACAGTTTATACGTTCACTTCATCGGTTTTAAGTGGATCACAATAACGTCACAGTTTATACGTTCACTAGATCCGTTTAAGTAGATCACAATAAAGTCACAGTTTATACGTTCACTAGATCGGTTTAAGCGAATCACAATAAAGTCACAGTTTATACGCTCACTTCATCGGTTTCAGTGGATCACAATACAGTCACAGTTTATACGTTCACTAGATCGGTTAAAGTGGATCACACTAAAGTCCCAGTGTATACGTTTACTAGATCGGTTTAAGTGGATCACAATAAAGTCACAGTTTATACGTTCACTAGATCGGTTTAAGTGGATCACACTTAAGTCCCAGTTTATACGTTCACTAGATCGGTTTAAGTGGATCACACTATAAAGTCACAGTTTACACGTTCACTAGATAAGTTTTAAGTGGATCAATATATAAAGTCACAGTTAAAAGTTCTCTACATCGGTTTTAAGCGGATCAGAATAAAGTTTAAAATCACATTTCAAACGTTCACTAAATCGGTTTATCATGAATTTATGTTTCACTTCAGTAAAATATTTTTCTTGTCATCAGTGATACATAAGCACAATTTACGTCAGACTTAGTCTGTAAGAAAAGTCAGCAGATCGTCTGATTATATTTCTACAATCACGTTTATCATTCACTGTTTCATATCCTTCAAGAGTTCATTTAGGAAATTAGAATAACCCTTCGTGAAATATAACAAACGATCATGAACACCTTGAGTTTACAGATTTCCATGCGTTTTTTTTTTCGTCTTGACATAGATATTTGTACCTGATGTATAAGCGGAAAACCCATGTTAACCCTTTGAGCGCTGGAACCGGATTTTGAAGGCCTTTGCAAACAGTTTGGATCCAGATGAGACGCCACAGAACGTGGCGTCTCATCAGGATCCAAACTGTTTGCTATTCTGATAGTGGTCTTTGAAAAAAAGTGAAGAAAATGATGATTTTAGAAATTCAGCAGAAGACATTTTAGCAGACGACAAATTTCCCAGCATGCAAAGGGTTAACTCAGTTCCGAACAACAACTATTTGAAACTTGATCCAGATAGTATCAGCGCGACGTGTTTTTTTATATAACAAATACACACTTACCGGAAGGTATTACAACTGTTCGATACAATACTAGTATCCGTTCAATTTGAATACTATGGGAACAGCAAACCATTGAGTGTTTAATGCGCGTCGTTTGTATGGCAAGTTTCATTAAACAAGATGGTAAAAGGCTGTATGGAGCTCCCAATAGACCCAAAGGAAAGTAACTTTTGCGAGCTGGTAATGTCTCACTATAGCCACATAAAGAAAACTGCCACCACACCCTAAGCAGCTTTTTTTAACGGAACTTAACCCATTTATGCCTAGTGGACTCTCCCATCCTTCTAAATTGGATCAATTTATTTTCAAAATTAGGAAGATCTAGTATATTTATTTCTATATTTAGAACATTTCTTACAGAAATTTCTTTAAGCAAAAAGCGCAGACCCTGATGAGACGCCGCATCATACGGCGTCTCATCTGGGTCTACGCTGTTTGCCAAGGCCTTCTTTTCTAGACGCTAGGCATAAATGGGTTAACCTTAGATATCTTTAGAATAAATATTCCAATCAAGTTAAATTATGATTGAAAAGCAATGTGACTTCAAGATTGTTCACAGGGTTTCACTATAGCCATATAAAGACAAATGCCCCACCCCTGGCGGCCATGTTTGTCATCGGCCAAAATATAAAAAACGCATGTTTTGAGCAAGTTTCATGATGATTAGAAAACAATGTGACTTCTAGAGTATTCACACGGCTTAACTATAACCTTATTAGTAAAACTGTCGCGCCCCTTGGCGCCCATTTTCTTCAACAGGCCGGAACCAATTTCGAACTCGACTGAATTGTGAAACTCAAGAACTATTATCAGGAGAGAAGTCCGTATTCAATGTAGAAACCGTTAGTCATTTATTAAAGGCAAGAAGAAACATTTACCCTGAAACGAATGTCTAGACTGTCGCGTGGAGTGAACTTGCTGATTAGGTTAACCCTTTGAGTGCTGGAACCGGATTTTGAAGGCCTTTGCAAACAGTTTGGATCCTGATGAGACGCCACAGAACGTGGCGTCTCATCAAGATCCAAACTGTTTGCTATTCTGATAGTATTCTTTCAAAAAAAATCAAAGAAAATGCTAATTTTATAAATTTAGCAGACAACATTTTAGCAGACGACAAATTTCCCAGCATGCAAAGGGTTAAGTCAATTGCGTAATGCTCGGAGTACGTTTTCACACAGTGATACTGCCTTATGATTTAAAGCATTTTCTTGAGCCAAGAAACACGATAGGTCAATGCGCTACGGTTATTTTCTATGTCATTTTCAAAATAAGGCCCAATTAATCATTCAATGTAAACATCCTATATCACAATCTTATAAGGATTAGACTGACATATCGTTTATCCGCATCATATTGCGACATTGACGAGAGAATCGGATAATGTCTCTTGATTTGCACGATTGCATAATACGTCTTGATCTATGATACCCCAGAGATCTTGTCGCGTTGTCACTTAATTGCTGTAGCTCTACCGTAGCCATGTTTCTAGTGTGTCAGCATTTTATTAAGCTACTTGAAGGCTAAATGAATCATCTAACGTATTTTCTAGACGAACGCAGACACCAGGCATGCTATATAACAAGTTGCACTTTGGCTTAACAAATACATGTGTGAAAGTGATAGTGACCAATTACGTAAAATTCATCAATTACTAACCCCTATGATTTATTAGAATCATCATTGACACCTACCGGCTTTCGTCGACCATATGAAGATCTATATTTTATACATAACGATTTTTGCCAAACAACTGCTCAGTCTATTTGTCAACGGTGATGCGCATTGAAATTAAACTGGCTGTTATCACGTTATATTTAACAACTTGCATATTTAAATAAAAAAAAATCAAAGTCAAGACACAGTTGACAGATGCATCAAATCAAAAGATCAATCAATCAAAACACAATCAATAGCCGTTTAGAGTAACGATAAACTCATATTCCAACAACTCAAGCCGCCAAGGAGATGCATGTGTGGCCCCGGCCAAAAAATATGTCTCTACAATTAGTGCGCACACCGTCATAACTGATGGAGTCAATACGTCATCTTTCACTAAATCTTTAACTGCATTAATTCAATAAAATATCATTTGACAATTCTAATTTTTCCAGCTTAGTTTACAATAAACGTGTTTTGTGACTGACAGGGAAAGACGGACGTACGAAAGTACTGACAGACAAACGTAATAACCATACATCGATTTGCTTGTGCACAAATAACTAACTTGCTTCTGGCAGAGACAGGACTGTTTGACACAAATAGCCAGTGTTTTTAATAGTCAACACGTAGTTCTGAGTTAATTATGACCAATATTTCTGGTCATCCGCTTTATATGAATTGCATATAACGCTATGTCGTATTTCATTAATTTCATGTTGCGTCATGCTAAGTGCTTTTTTTGTTCCCTCTGGTTGAATTGCTACTGTAATAACTAGAATAATTACTTGTGAAAGTTGTAATGTACACAATAGAACAATCCAACAAGCATTTGTCATATACCAACATGCAATTGTAATACAATATGTCAACATGGAGTTATCATTAAACAATAGACAATTGTCACTACGCCATATTCAATTGTCACTACGCCATATGCAACTGTCACTACGCCCTATACAATTGTCATTCAGCAACATTGATGGACTGACGTACATTCCCTTCCATACAAAGGTAGTATCCTACAGATTTGCATTTATTGATCCCATTCCGTATATATAACATATAAAGTGCTGAAACATTTATTTTTGGTTGCATTTCCTTACAAAATCGGTACACATAGTCCAAATGACAATGGCCTTTCAATGTAAATTCGCGCCGAGTAATTGAGTCTTAAACTTAATATGCACTACTGTAACATTAGAGAACACAAGGTTCCCTAATATCACATTACTCTATATGCACTATGCAGAATGTAAGAGACATTTTTATTGATTGCATAATTTGTATTTGCTAGACGTGGAGACAGCTTGAGGGACTCGTCAAAAACCGAGAGGAAGCTGGTCGGCTGCCTATGTCCAGAATCGAGAGGAAGCTGGTCGGCGGCCTTTGTACCAGCGGGGCTACATGCGAAGATGAGATGCATGCTTATTGGGTTTGAAATGCGGTCTTTTTCCAATAAAGACAGTACATAAGATTAGAAGAATTTTGTTGACTTCAGTTCAGGAATGCCAAATATATCTAGCTTTGAAATCAGAATAGGTTCTACATTCATGACAACACTAGATGATTATAAGATTATCTGTAGAAATTATCTTAGACAAAAACTTGACTTTTTAATCATGTTTGAAGACGATTAATTATTTTGTTTAAATCATCATCTGTAACGCCAAAGCAAGATACATTACTTGTTAAAATATATAAGTAGACAGACTGTCGACTTTGTTTGACTTTTAACGGCAAATCCTTACAAATTACACCACTCCTTTACGTTTGAATTACAAGGAAGCCATCAAAAATATGAGACAGATCCTAAAAGGCCCAACTATATTAGAATATCACAACAAAACCACAGGTAAAAAGTTCACTACATAGCATTACAATTCATAAAGAGATGACAGAATGCGTGAGGTTTCAATATAATATTCAAAATTGTCACCAGCTCGGATTTACAATTAGTTTATAAATGGCGGAGAGTTTCATTAAAACAGTTGATGGATGACATATACATATCAGTTAAGCACTTCAAAAATCATAATTATTTGTGCGGGTTAAAAGGTCATTAGAACTAGATTTACAGTTAATTGGTAGATGACGGAATATGTGAAGCTTCAGTATACAATTTGAAAAATGTCAATATTGACATGTAAGTACCTGTAATGTCCAAATTAGTCCCTTAAAATCACTACAAGTTCTTAGGTAAAAAGTTCACAAGATTAATTTACATTTTGATACGTATGCGTGCGGTATACTACTTTATGGGTATCCATATTGAATATAAGTAACGATAAAGCGTTATTTAAGTTTTTTTGTTGCCTCTAATCGACCGTCCCTAATTTGTTGCGCTGACCGGGAACATTATTTTTGTCTTCCAGATATGATTTTTGATCAATTTTGTCAAATTCGCTATATAAACTTAAAATAGGCAAAAATAACTGATACAAGAAGGGTAAATAGTGACAATGAGATTTCTGCATGTTATTGCATATTCTTATTAAAGAACGGAATCATAAAAGTTTACGACAAAATAGTTTAGACGACCTAGCTGCCCTAATTGTTGGCCTTATGTCGCAATTAGTCCTTGTTTAAAAACAATTCTAGTTTACATACAGACCACTTTACGCAACCAAGTGTAGCATTTCATTTATCCTTTAATGTTAGGTGGAATAAGGCACTCTTTACAAATACCTATACAAAATTCACCATACGTTTCACAAATGTTTCTAATACTCTGTGTAAAAAACAATGATTTCTTTCGTGACTTCATTATTTCTTGACGATGGGATTCGACATTTGACATATGTAATTTCAAGATATAAAAATACCACGTTACGATCATGGTGCTCAAGATTGTGCAAGAAACAGACGATCCGTATGCAAGGTGTCACATCGTATTGAGATATTCTCGCGTTATTGTTTAAATCCAGTGCCAGTTGCAGCCAATACATCTGACTATGATTCCAGGGAAAATATTCTTATTTTGATTTGAACATCGTCGTGAAAATATAAATGTGTTTTGTTTTTATTGTAGACCAATACGAAATTGTTAAATTAAACTGCTTGAAATCCTACCCATCTATTTAACTTCTTTGCCATTTGCAAAACAAAATAAGCGTTTTTCTATTTATTTCTTTGTATATACTATTCATTTAAATATCAGTAGTGACCATTTATATCGATTAATTTTAATATACTTTAAAACAATATAAACTAGAAACCGTCGGAGACGGGCGATGCTCCCCAAAGTTTTTTTGTCACAATATTGCACTATATATTCAGATAAATGGAAACGTCTTAAGGGGCATAACTTTGGACAAATTAATACGATAGATGGCTTAGCAACTTAAACATTTCAAAGGGCCATAACTCTCTAAATAAATCATCTATTCAGAACCCACTAATAACATGCGCATCTCCTCAATGTAGTTA
>VMBQ01003448.1:0-48491 GCA_007657795.1 Dreissena rostriformis
ATAGAAAATATGCGAACAATTCTAATGAATTTAGTTCACACACGTTATGACAGCAAACGATGAAATGTAACTTAAGGTGAATAAAGTAACAGCTTTCTTTAAATGTTAACATCCACTATATGTTTACATTTGTTTGAGCTGATTTATGCAAGAACACATAAGAAAATTAAGTTTAAAAATTACTGTTCAGTATGAACGCGGCCATGCATGATGCACAGCAGTACACGAGGTCTGGTGAAAATTTGCACTGTTTAACAAAAACCGAATAACAGCTGCATGAATGACATCGATGCCCATATCCATGCCAAACGTGTTTCATTCAATATTTAAACACAACATAAAGACCAATGGTCGTTACTTTCTGTGTTACCAGTGATAACATAGTAACAGAGAATTAACACATGAATGCATCTACATATGATAGCTCAACTCAGCCATTGAAATTATGTTACTGTTGTAGAGAAGACACTCATACATACTGTTATATAAATTGTGTTAAAGATACACGTATTCGTACTGTGTATTTAATTTGCTATGTTTCTCTAGCATTGTCTTACACAACTTTACCACCTGAATGTATAGAAAACCGTTATAACATATCAAACAGCAAGCACATATTATGCGATATAAATTCCTGATATCGCAAATAATATTCGATGCGTTTAAATAGCATTATTTAGTGCAAACAATAATGACAACATCAAATAAGGAGCCAAGACTTAAAGACAATTCTGAGTATATTGTATATAGTATTTCTTATTTTATCGAGCAAATCATCAGGATATACCTAACGCTATGTATTTTTCAAAAAGCGTTTTGCATCACGGACATTCCTTAACAGATTGTCTTGGTACAGGTCTTGCCGCAATGTGACTATATTGATCGAGGTCAATAAAAGGATAAAAGGGTTAAACATACTATGGACTGTGTATGCCCCACCCCACAACCACCACACATGCATTACTGAATACACATATTTTAAGCTAACGCGACCCTTTGTTTCACAGAAGTATAGGATGCCTAACAATTTTGAAAACAATATATTAATATATAGGTCATGTTTATTTACATCTTAACAATTTAAAAAAAAAAACGGAAAAATTAACAGTAAACTGTTGTTCCTTTTGAACGCAGAGGATAGTATTTTGAACTTTGGTTTACTACATGGTTAAATACTTGTACAAGGGTAAGCACATCCTGTAAATGGCAAAGTAAAAATGATTTATAGTATACATATACATTATATTTATCGATAAAAAATAAATTGCATGTTCTATGTTTCCTTTTAATTAATTATGGCATTCCCTTATCCCGTTCATTCATCAGTATGTAAATAATGGGCAACAACTTCGAACAAATCTTCTGAATTTTAAAAAGCAGTTGTTCCGCTTTAACTTAGAGTTTGGATTACAAGGCAGTTAAATAACAGTTTTGCGTGAGAACACGTTTAAAACCTAATTCAATGTTATGTACAGCTTTTACATTATACCGGTATCCACTCACAGATAAATACTGCGTTTAAAAACTGCGTGTTACAAACAGCACCCTTAAACATATCGCTTGAATCAGGGAACACTTTGTTACCGCTTCGCACTAGTGTTACAAGAATGATTGCACAGTGACAAACAATGCGGGCACATTAGTTTGCATGTCAATGCACATTGGACGATATCTTTCAACCACGATTGACGAAAAAAGGAAAGTTCTAAAATACCGTATTTTTTTACAATTATTAGTTTATATTGATTAAAATATCACGACTTGTATATTACATTACTTGAAAAAAGTTAAGTTTTCATATTTTCAGTATATTCGGTAATAAATTTTACTGGGTATGTCTACCAGGTAACTACCAGTTAACTATGAACAACGCAAGTAGATTGATCATTATCGTCACGTGGTAAACCCAGGAATGCAAAGTGTGCATGCGTAGTGAATTGTATTTATTTTATATATAAAATGGTCAATCTACTTGCGTTATTTATAGTGTGCATATCGTTATGTCGGCTATTTTCGCGATGTACTTTCGATTTCACATCGCGAAATTTTATTACCGAATAAACTGAAAATATGAACTTTTTTCAAGTAATGTAATATACCAGTCGTGATATTTTAATCAATTAAACTAATACTTGTAACAAAAATACGGTATTTTAGAACTTTTTTTTTTCGTCATTCGTGTTTAACAGTCCCTTTAACCTGTTGCTCATAAATATCCTGGTGAAATCCGTGGACGAGTATAAATCTAGATCATACATATCGTGCATTATTGAAACGGATATTTGAAGACACCTGCATATGTTAACGTATACATCAACATCAAACTGACTTAAACCGATCGCAAAAAGGGAACTGCATAAAGTCACTATCTGTTTCGAGACACGAATTAAACTTAGTTTTTGTGTTGATATTCGATTTTTTTTATATAAAGTGCAAGATTTTTCTCTTATTTATGTGTATAACTTATTATTGATACATGTTGCATCATAAAGTTAACCGGGGTTATTTTGTTACTTTTACTGCACTTATATATACAATAAAGTGAAAAATAGAATACACAATAAAACTAAATATTTAAATTCCAATGTTTTGGTGAGTTATTCCTACCTGTCTGTTTAGGAACCATGCAACACATTGTTTGTTACGATATGAGTTGATTATGAACTCTGTATCATCTTCACATATTTGAATATACGTTTGCACNGGCAATGTAGTGCGATTCAGCGAAGATTTATTCATCCACAAATGTGATAAAACATATAAAAAACATCCCATTTGAAAACGTGAGTTCCTTTATTAGTTGTGGGATGTTGGAGTTTTTGAACGCAAATCGATGTGTTTTGCCTGTCTGACGAGCAAATTTCTACCCAATGAAATCGCTTACGACATGAAACGATTGCGTTCAACATATACTAGTTGCTGTATGCACAAACACATTGGCTTTTTGCAGATCTAATAGATAATTTTCTATTTTTCCAAAAGAGATGGAGCCAATGCCAAGGAGGTGGCGCTAATGACAGGAGGTGACGCCAATGCACGATATATGAATATTCACATGACTTACATTTGATAGATACTGTTCCTTTTTCATAATTCTTTGTATTTTTCAACGTAAATACGTAAACCCAAATCTATACAGAACATATACACATTATATATATAAAAAAACAAGATGTAAATATGTTAATATATAAGTATCCAACTCAATTAAGAAGTCACCGATCTGAATAAAACATTGTGTACGATATAAACCCAAAATATGTCATACTCAATAAATCCAATAACTGATTTGTCAACATTCTCAAAATATTTCATCTACAACAAATGTGTTTATACAGTAGGTTAATTCACGAAATAATTAACAGATGTTACATTAGCTTGAAACGATGAGTTTTGTCCCCTAATCCAAATGCTTAATTCGCGAAAAGGCAAAGGTCATCGAATCTTAATTAGGCTAAAATAAGTTGTTTGTTCCCAAAAACATCTCCAAAAAATTAGGATAGCTCGGTCTTTAATCGTTGATCTTTTTTATTATACTCAATTAAATTTCCAGTTTTATAGTATATGCAATGACAGAAATCGTCAAAATATCTATAGAAAACATGTTTCTTCATGATAATGTACACTTTACTTTTTCGAATATATTTCATTATGATCGAATTAAGAAAAAAGATCGAACACTCAACCTGGAATACCACACAAAAGTGTACGGTCGGCATTGAAAATTAAAATAGCTGAAAATGTGCATTGGCGCCACCTCCTGTCATAAGCGCCAACTCCTTGGCATTGGCTTCATCTCTTTTGGAAGAATACAAAATTCTCCATTAGATCTACAAGAAGCCAAAGTGTTTGTGCATGCAACAACGTGTACATGTTCAAAGCAATGGTTTGATGTCGTTAATGATTTCATTGGGTGGAAATTCGCTCTTCACACATGCAAAATGCATCGATTTGTTTTAAAAACTTCACCATGCCACAACTTATAAAGGTCCTCACGTTTCCAAATGGGTAGTTTTTATATATATCTTTACATTTGAGGATAAGTAAATCTTCGCTGAATCGCACTACATTGCCCGATTTTTTAAAATAATGCGAAATATGTTGAAAAAGCATACAAAACCTTCTAACCCTGTAGAATTACCCGTGAAATTTCAAAACATCCGGTCCTTAGCGCCACCTCGGAAGTAGCATTGGCTCATTTATTAATACATCGCAAAAAAGGGGTGGCGCCTATGATTACCGGCCGTGAAGTGGCTCTCATGCAAACAGCAATGCAATAAGTGGCTCTCATGTGAAGAGCGATGCAATAATTAAAATATGTTACACTTATGACTGAAATGTGAGGTTTAGATCTATGAATGAATTAATATGTTTAAATCGTTGTATGGACTGTGTAAAGGAAAATGCCTGCTGTGTAATAGACCCCCTACCCCACCCCAATGAAAAATATACTAACATTTATTTACAATATATCATGGATTTCAGTACAGTGTGTATTGGATTTAAATAACCTTTATTTAGTTCACACTAAAGTTTGTTTAAAGGTATTGTCAACCACGAATGACGAAAAAAGAAAAGTTCTATAATACCGTATTTTTTTAAAAGTATTAGTTTATATTGATTAAAATATCGCGACTGGTATATTACATTACTTGAAAAAAGTTGTTAAGTTTTCATATTTTCAGTTTATTCGGTAATACATTTTACTGGGTATGTCTACCAGGTAACTACAAGTAAACTATAAAAGACGCAAGTAGATTGGTCATCATGGTCACGTGGTAAACCCAGGGATGCAAACTGTGCAGGCGAAGTGAATTGTATATATTTTATATATAAAATGATCAATCTTTTTACATTATTTATAGTGTGTATATCGTTATGTCACCTTTTTTCGCGATGTACTTTCGATTTCACATCGCGACATTTTGTTACCGAATATACTGAAAATATTAACTTTTTTTAAGTAATGTAATATACCAGTATTTTAATCAATATAAACTAAAAATTGTAAACAAATACGGTATTTTAAGACTTTTCTTTTTTCGTCATTCGTGGTTGACAGTCCCTCTAACAAGTAAACAAAGACGTGTTATTGATCGTTTTGCTTCACCTATGAAGTAAATATTATTGTGCTTTTCCGTGTTGGTACGTATTTCTTAAATCCGGTATTTTTGCGCGCAATGCCTGTCGATTAATCAAAACATGTATCTGGATATTAAATAAGCCCATTAATTTGAACAGGACTTTGAAACGCTTTCTATGAAGTTAACGTTCACGCTACGTTTACGCTGTGTTTATTCATCAGAGGCTATGTACGCTAACGACTATACGTTGATGTACAGCACTGTTCCGCAAAGACGCGCTTATAATATCACTGTATACAATGTAGTATTCCGAGGTGATTCATTATGTGGGCTTGTTGCTGAACGTGTTGACTGTTTACAAATAATAAAGCTCAAGGCTGATTCTTTCTAATTAATGGTAATTGGTAAAAACAGGTGTTACTAGTATATCATGCACTATTTTTATGTGTATCGTGCACGCAACCGGATTCAAAATAAATGAATAAACATATGAATTTTAATAGCTTCGATGAAAACCAAACAAAATAAAATCAATTATTTAAACAGTGTAATTCGATTTAAATTAAACCATTTTAATTATCGAAGTGTTCAATAAAAATCGGTAGTTTAAATTTGAAGTTCGTGAACCTTTACAAAATATTCGGCATGGCTGTCTAAGACAACATTGGCAGTTGCAATTTATTTATTAAAAGTCATTTCACTGTTTAATGCTGTACAAACAAGATGCGTGGTCAGTGTGACCACATATGAGCGTATTTTGAACTGTACTTAGATACGAATATTATAAGATACCAAAAACGTGTTAGAAATTAGCCAATTAAGAATATTTAGCATATTCGACATGTTTACTACTAAATAACATGAAATTAACAGACTGAGTATAGTAAGCAGACTTTTGAGCATGTTTACTCAATAAGATGAAAAATGACCCAGCCGATTTAGCTTTATTACCACATAGGATAAAAATTAACAGCCCATGTATATTTATAACTAACTAGTCTGAAATAAATAGCACATTAAGCCTTTTTATCAGCTTATTTAACATATTTAGCCTCTTAAACATGTTTACTAAATATAATGAAATATACATCCCATTTAACCTATTGAGCAGCCTATTTAACATATTAAGCATATTACGAATGTTAAATAATAAAGATAAAAAAACAGTCTATTACGTATGTTTGGCAGCATATTTCATGATCAGCGTTTGCGTGTGTCTGACTTGCGACTTGAATGTGTTTGAATTTGTAACTTACGGTCTGCTTTTGTTTGGATCAACCTTGTCTTAAAATCTGCGATTGTTTTGATCTGCAGAATTTGTAACTTACGACCTGCATTTGTTTGGATCAACTTTGTCTAATGATCTGTAATTGTTTGGATCTGCAGTGACTAACTGTGCGTTTTTGTATATTTGGTGACTAACGATCTTCGTTTGTTTGAATCTTCTCTCACATACGATCTCCTTTGGTTTATTTGGTTTTATATTTGTATCTGCAGTAATTCGAGATCAGCGCGAGTTCGTATCTGCATGCAGTGGCGTACGATATATGTTGGGTTTATATACATTTTATGCAGCGACTTACGATCTGCATGTATAATGACTTGATTAAACTTATGATCTGCGTTCGCTTTGAGCTGGAATGATTTACAATCACCGTTTTTTTAATTTTTATACAGTGATTTATTGTATAGGTATGCTTGGGTCTGCAGTCACTTTTGATCTGCGTTTGTTTTGATCTGCAGTGACTTATGATCTGCGTTTGTTTAGATTTGCAATCACTTATGATTTTACTTTGCTTTAAACTGGGATGTTTTACAATTACCGTTTTGTTATACAATGACTTATGATGTGTGTTTATTGTATCTGAAGTCACTTATGATCTGCGTTTTGTTTTGATCTGCAATGACTTATTATTTGCGTTTGCTTTGATCTGCGGTGAAGTACGATCTTTATTTGTTAACATCTGCGGTTAATTATGGTCTGCGTTTGGTTAGATTTCGAGTGTATGTTCTGGTTGTAGTTTGTAACGCCTGATATTTACTATACTCATCCTTTAAGCAGTGAACATCGACAGCGATTACTACATGTGTCAAGGTTTAAAACCTGTAATGCACTTCGCGTATTATCGCCTAATTTGGTACATGTCCGTTACCGCGAACGGTCTCCGAGTATTCACGTAAAACTACGATAATTTGGTCAAAATCAAAACAAGATATTTGTTCTAATAATCACATCATTTATTGCCCCTGTGGCGCTTTTGCATCGAAAAGTCCCGGGTTCAATTCCCGCGGGAGGCAAACTATTTGCATCAACGTTTTTTTTTTATTTTGCTTACATTATTATGTTTTATTTTTCCAAATATTCAAGCGTTGTTAATAAATACATAACATTACATTTTTGAAATTGTAAACATTTCAATTTATTTTCCATGTCGAAATTCCCAACTGTCTTATACGTTATTATATTCCAATGTTTTGGTGAGTAATTCCTTCCTGATCTATATATATACCCTTGTAACTATCCATAATTTTCACATATCTAAAGATACGTTTGCACAAAAGAACTATTCTATATGAAAGCTTTGTTATTCTGAATAGCAATGCGTAGGTAAGCAATATGAACTTAAAAATGTGAACTATTTCGGACCCGATTTCTTTCGCTTACAAATGATGTACTACATGACATGTTATTCATATTTGTAAGTAGTTTCTATCAGTTGTATACATGTATATATACGATATGTTTAATAAATTAATGCAATATCCAAAATTATCATATGTAGCATGGTTATGGCATACTCATTTATGCAAACTTGAGTACCCCTGCAAGTGCATCTGGAACTTTAAATTTGTGCTGTGAAACTTCAATATTTTTCTATTTTTCGATAAAAAAAACATAAGAGAAAAATTCTATTCACAAGCTTTGTATTTGACTTCTGCCTATAATTTTGTAAACATTATTTTCAAAATGACTTGCGACTAGAAATTTGTATTGTTCTTGTTTTCTGATTGGAGATAACAACACTTGTGTGCTTATATTTTCTTTATTCCACTTGCTACACCTCGTTAACTATCCCGAATGCGTATACTAAGCATTTATGTATAAACCATATTCCAAGTATCAATATTTAGGTTCATAAATTTGAGTTTTTAAATTGAATTGTTATAAAAAATGGGGGAAAACACGATTGACGGTTGGCAACTTGGAATCATTTAATATTCGATAAATTGTTCTTAACATTTGCTGTTGGATACAAAATACCATGGCAATAGGAAATATGCGAAGAAAAAACAGGAAATCAAAAATACCGTATTACAGTTCTAAAACCTTAAGCAGATGTTTGGTCAAAAAGGTATTACTGTTTTGACAAACGCGAGTCAACAAGCGTTACTTCTTTCCAGTACGTCTCCAATTCTTTTTGCACTGACACTGTTGGTACATGCCGTAGTTAGGGGTGCGCCCATCTTTGGAGTGGCCTTCATCGCAGTTGGCCCATTCCCACGTCACTTCCGAGTTGTCCCAGCCCATACCGGTGATCTGATTGTGACCGTTTTCGAGGTCAGAGTGGGCTGCGTAGCCGTACTGGTTAACGCTGTCGTGTCCTCGTTGATTGCACCAGCTCAGGTTCGGCCACTCATTGGGGCAGTCGTTGGTTATCATAAATATCTTCGATTGACCCTCGGCCGTTGCGCCGCCCTGGCCTTCGACGAAACCACCTGAAACAGGAAGTAGTACATACTTTATTGGGCATATATAATTATAAATGCATGTATTTATTGGCTTTGGTGCGAACATGTGTTATGTATACCAGCCCTGAAAACGAAAACAACGCTTTTGTATGATTCGTATACATTTAAATTGGCGCTTTAGACTGGTGCATGTTTTTGTCTCGGGCGGTTTTTGCCTGTCACCTGGTGGTATTATTGGGTATGGTTTCAAATACAACATTCATTCCAGCACAGTATTTGTTTTATTTTTATAAGGATTTTTGATACTGATATTTGTGTACACCTCACTCATTGGCCTTTTTTAATAATATACATCACACGAGTACTTGAAAAAGTCTCATTCTGTAAATATGGCGCACGCAAATATGTAAATACTTAAATCAACCCAGCAGATGTCGCCGTAGTGCAATGACAATGGTGTCAGTCTTGCGATCTGGAGGTCGGGGTTTCAATCCCAGCTCATGTGTAACCAATTGCTATTTTTCAAACGTACACAAACTAAGCGGTCCCAGTTTTGCTATGCTTCTATGGCAATTATCACGACTCGTGGGAGAACATTATTTTTATTACAAATTATGTGAAACAACTTTATTTTTCAAAAATGTTCACATACAATAGGTATAAATTATTTATATATTTAACATCACAGTCAAGTGGTAACAACTGCACAACAGGACACTACGCACATCTAAAGGTGTCAATAATAAAAGACAAAACGACAACTCGAATATGTAAATTTGTTAATCGGTACAAACCAGTGGTGGTGAGCTTGGCGCATTTTCCGCACGACGGACCGCACCAGGTTCCGCCAGAGCTGTCAAACAGGTTCTGATTGGCTGCCACCACGAACCCACTGCTGTTCCATGGAAACTGAAATCAAGGGTTTTTCTAGTCAAGTGTTTGTCGAATGGAAAATCGAGCATTGAACGATCTTAGATAGAATGGACCTTTCTTTTACTTTGCAGGGCAACGTAGCATTAACAATAAATCATACAGATTTACGTCCAAAGCTTAATTTAGGTTATGTTTGTATCACATAACATAAGGATTTGTGTACCTATATAATCCGTACAAAGAAACAACACATGTAAATGGAATCGAAATTCTATGTTAAATGATGTGTAGAAATCAATCAATATCGACGCAGCCTCAAATGTCAAGCCATCATCGGATGCAACATTGGCTTAAATACGTTAAGCTTATAAGATGTGTTAATGATATCTACCTGGTTGTCGTTGTCGTGCGGTCCGCAGCCGCACGCGCCCTTGCGGCGATCAGCGTACCGCGTCGTGGAGGCGCACGGCTTACCGTTGTACGTCCGGGGATGTCCATGGCACTTCTGGTTCGCCTCCGCCAAGAGCGCACCTGAAACGGAAGTGGTGATGAAAAGAAATACTAGTTCTGGAACAATCTCTCGACGTTATATCTCAGCAGAGATGTTGGTCGCTACTCTCATCATACATCTATGCAATCGGCTCAAAGTTGATGATAGTGATTTGTTGTTGGGTTTGTTTGGTGAAAGATCATCAATCAAATCAATTAGATCAAAGGAAACTATATTACGGATGTTTTGTTTCTGCGCTATTTTAGTTGCTTAACAGCAATATGAAAGTGGAAATGTAGATCAAAAAGGTAAATAAACTATTTATATTACTATTAATAAAAGGTGGTTGACTTCAATTTAATTCATAATCAGACGTGTTTTTCTAAGCACAAGACCTAAACCGACAGAACTAACAATAAAGTTAATTAAAAAAATAAATAAATGACGTTGATTTAAAAAAAAATATAAGTTTACAAAATAAGTTTAAATAAAAACTATATAATGATAAAACTGACCACTTTTTTATCCCCGTATACCAATTAAGGTTATTAAGTGTATCGCATATTTCGTCAGTTATTACAATGAATTATGGTACAAATTGTTACATATCGTCACTTCTGCCAGTTACATGTGCGTATATAATTTATGTAGACCGTCCCTGTGTTTATACAATTACGTAGAACTGCGTATATACTGAATATAGACCGTCCCTGTGTTTATACCATTACGTAGAACTGCATATATACTTATTATAGAACGTCCCTGTGTTTATACATTTACGTACAACTGCGTATATACTTAACATAGACCGTCTATGTGTTTATACAATTACGTAGATCAGCGTATATACTTAATATAGACCGTCCTTGTGTTTATACAATTACGTAGAACTGCGTATATACTTAATATAGACCGTCTATGTGTTTATACAATTACGTAGAACTGCGTATATACTTAATATAGACCGCCCCTATGTTTATACAATTACGTAGAACTGCGTATATACTTTATATAGACGTCCCTGTGTTTATACAATTACGTAGAACTGCGTATATACATAATATAGACCGGCCTAATGTTTATACAATTACGTAGAACTGTGTATATACTTAATATAGACCGTCCGTGTGTTCATACAATTACGTAGAACTGCGTATATACATAATATAGACCCGCCTTGTGTTTATACAATTACGTAAGAAACAAGGAATGTATTTTTTTCATATTACAGATTGTACTATTTAAAATCACCATTTATTGAAATTCTTGTCCGCTCACTGATCCTTTTACACATGAAAGGGTAATAATACATGTTATAGCACAGCGTAACTGCTCGATATTTGTTAAATGAACCACCAATTAATTTACTCAATCCGAGTTGGTTATTAATTACAAACTAGTTTCAACCACTGTTACATTTCGACCATTAAACATATACAGACATGTATCACTTTATTGTTGGTACTTGTAAAAGAACACAACTTAATACAACTGACAGACAATCGTTAGCTAACCGTAAAAAGAACATAATGATCGAGTGAGCGTAGATAGATACACCGACAAAAACTCTTGTGTTTTGCTCAATATGTGATCCAAGATCCGTATATTTGTATTGCATTGAATAAAGTTCAATGAAATATAATTGAACAAGAATGTTTAACAGTACGTTTTTCTCTGGCATAAAGCATCAACTCGATCGTTGTTCAGATAACTTAACATAAAGATGAAATATATTTTATTTTAGTTAACGTTTAAATATAATAATAACATCGCGATAAAAGTAGTCGATTAATGACATTATATCTACAATGACACCTTCTGAAATATGAAAAGTCTTAACAACAGCCACAAAGCCAGCTTCTTTACCACTGTACTTGGTATTGTCTCTATTCATGAAATTTTTCAAACATTTCAAGAGTTCTAAAGTTCTGTTTTTCAACCCGATAAACTAAGTATCGAAGTAATCAAATATCACAAACAGAATAATAATATCGAGCAAATTTTACTAACCAAAACTCACAAACAGAACAGTAAGGTAGACTTTCATCTTGACGCCACTACGCCACAAGAAGGTATGTCTTGTCCACTAATTGATCCGTTTACAAATAACGGTCGTCCATAACCATATATGGAAACAGCTTGCAATGCGCATGCTCAGGTTGATTTTCAACTCTTAATAGCCATTGGCCTCCGCAAACAGCCTAAACATATGTATAACGTTAACGCCACAAGTGATATGACGTATGTTTTAGCTTTAACGACAAATAAATGAAGTACATTGAAGTGGGTACGTTCGTACATCCTTAAACGTACTAATCGGATTATCTAAGACAACGTTGGCAGTTGCAATTAATTTATTAAAAGTCATTTCACTGTTTAAGGCTGTACAAACAAGGAGCGTGGTCAGTGTGACCACATACATGTATGAGCGTATTTTGAACTGTACTTACATACGAATATTATAAAATGCCAAAACCGTGTTAGAAATTAGCCAATTTTTCATATTAAGCATATTCAACATGTTGACTACTAAATAACATGAAACAAACAGTATAGTAAGCAGACTCTTGAGCATGTTTACTCAATAAGATGAAAAATGACCCAGCCGATTTAGCTTTATAACCACATAGGATAAAAATTAACAGCCCATGTATATTTATAACTAACTAGTCTGAAATAAATAGCACATTAAGCCTTTTTATCAGCTTATTTAACATATTAAGCCTCTTAAACATGTTTACTAAATATAATGAAATAAACATCCCATTTAACCAATTGAGCAGCCTATATAACATATTAAGAATATTACGCATGTTAAATAATAAGGATAAACAACAGTCTATAACGTATGTTTGGCAGCATAGTTCATGATCAGCGTTTGCGTGGGTCTGACTTGCGACCTGAATGTGTTTGAATTTGTAACTTACGGTCTGCTTTTGTTTGGATTAACTTTGTCTTAAGATCTGCGATTGTTTTGATCTGCAGAATTTGTAACTTACGGTCTGCTTTTGTTTGGATCAACTTTGTCTAATGATCTGCAATTGTTTGGATTTGCAGTGACTAACTGTGCTATTTTGTATATTTGGTGACTTACGATCTTCGTTTATTTGAATCTTCTCTCACATACGATCTCCTTTGGTTTTATTTGGTTTTATATTTGTATCTGCAGTAATTCGAGATCAGCGCGTGTTCGTATCTGCATGCAGTGGCGTACGATATGTGTTGGGTTTATATATGCAGCGACTTACGATCTGCGTGTATAATGACTTGATTTAACTTATGATTTGCGTTTGCTTTGAGCTGGAATGTTTTACAATCACGTTTTTTTTTATATACAGTGACTTATTGTATGGGTATGCTTGGATCTGCAGTCACTTTTGATCTGCGATTGTTTTGATCTGCAGTAGCTAATGATCTGCGTTTGTTTGGATTTGCAGTCACTTATGATTTTACTTTGCTTTAAACTGGGATGTTTTACAATAACCGTTTTCTTTATATACAGTGACTTATGATGTGTGTTTATTGTATCTGCAGTCACTTATGATCTGCGTTTTGTTTTGATCTGCAATGACTTATTATCTGCCTTTGCTTGGATCTGCGGTGAAGTACGATCTTTATTTGTTAAGATCTGCGGTTAATTATGGTCTGCGTTTGGGTGGATCTCGAGTGTATGTTCTGGTTGTAGTTTGTAACGCCTGATATATACTTTACTCATCCTTTAAGCAGTGCAAATCGACAGCGATTTATACATGTGTTAAGGTTAAAGACCTGTAATGAACTTCGCGTATTATCGCCTTATTTCGTGCATGTCCGTTACCGCGAACGCTCTCCGAGTATGCACGTAAAACTACGATAATTTGGTCAAAATCAAAACAAGATATTTGTTCTAATATTCACATCATGTAATGCCCCTGTGGCGCTTTTGCATCGAAAAGTCCCGGGTTCAATTCCCGTGGGAGGCAACCTATTTGTATCAACGTTTTTTTTATTTTGGTAACATAATTATGGTTTATTTTTCCAAATATTTAAGCCTTGTAAATAAATACATAACATAACATTTTTGAAATTGTCAACATGTCAATTTATTTTCCATGTCAAAATTTCCACCTGTCTTAAACGTTATTATATTCCAATGTTTTGGTGAGTAATTCCTTCCTGATCTATATATATATATATATCCTTGTAACTATCCATAATTTTCACATATCTAAAGATACGTTTGCACAAAAGAGCTATTCTCTATGGAAGCTTTGTTATTCTGAATATCAATGCGTAGGTAAGCAATATGAACTTATAAATGTGAACTACATGTATTTTGGACCCGATTTCTTTTGCTTACAAATGATATACTACATGTACATGACATGTTATTCATATTTGTAAGTAGTTTCTACCAGTTGTATACATGTATATATACGATATGTATATAAATTAATGCAATATCCAAAATTCTCATTTGCAGCATGGTTATGGCATACTCATTTATGCAAACTTGAGTACTCCTGCAAGTGCATCTGGAACTTGAAATTTGTGCAGTGAAACTTCAATATTTTTCTATTTTTCGATCAAAAAAACATAAGAGAAAAATTCTATTCACAAGCTTTGTATTTGACTTCTGCCTATAATTTTGTAAACATTATTTTCAAAATGACTTGCGACTAGAAATTTGTATTGTTCTTGTTTTCTGATTGGAGATAACAACACTTGTTTGCTTATATTTTCTTTATTCAACTTGCTACACCTCGTTAACTATCCCGAATGCGTATACTAAGCATTTATGTATAAACCATATTCCAAGTATCAATATTTAGGTTCATAAATTTGAGTTTTTAAGTTGAATTGTTATAAAAAGTGGGGGAAAACACGATTGACGGTTGGCAACTTGGAATCATTTAATATTCGATAAATTGTTCTTAACATTTGCTGTTGAATACAGAATACCATGGCAATAGAAAATATGCGAAGAAAAAAATCAAAAATCAGGAAATCAAAAATGCCGTATTACAATTCTTAAACCTTAAGCAGATGTTTGGTCAAAAAGGTATTACTGTTTTGACAAACGCGAGTCAACAAGCGTTATTTTCCAGAACGTCTCCAATTCTTTTTGCACTGACACTGTTGGTACATGCCGTAGTTAGGGGTGCGGCCATCCTGACCGTGACCTTCATCACAGTTGGCCCATTCCCACGTCACTTCGGAGTTGTCCCAGCCCATACCGGTGATCTGATTGTGGCCGTTTTCGAGGTCAAAATGGGCTGCGTAGCCGTACTGGTTGACGCTGTTGTGTCCTCGTTGATTGCACCAGCTCAGGTTTGGGTACTCATTGGGGCAGTCGTTGGTTATCATAAATATTTTCGAATGACCTTCGCCCGTTGCGCCGCCCTGGCCTTTGACGAAACCACCTGGAACAGGAAGTAGTACATACTTTATTGGGCAAACATCTGCATGTAATTATTGTCTTCGATGCGAACATGTGTTATGTATACCAGCCCTGAAAACGAAAACAATGTTTGTGTATGATTCGCATACATATAATTTGGCCCTTTACACTGGGGCAAGTTTTGTTTCGTGCCGTTTTTGCCTGTCACCTGGTGATGATATTGCGTATGATTTAAAATAAAGATTTATTCCAGCACAGTATTTGTAGTGTTTATAAGGATTTTTATTACTGAAATTGTGTACACTTCACTACCTGGCCTTTAATAATATACATTACACGAGTAGTTGTAAAGGTCTCCTCTGTTAGTAAATATAGCGTGCGAAAACCTCGCATCTTGCGAGTTATCAACGAAATATTTGAATACTTAAATCATCACAGCAGAGGTCGCCGTAGTGCAATGACAATGGTGTCTGTCTTGCGATCGGGAGGTCGGGGATTCAATCCCAGCTCGTGCATATTCAATTGATCATTTCTCAAACAGACACACACTACGTGGTCCCAGTTTTGCTATGCTTCTAAAGCAATTCTTATGACTCGTAGGAGAACATAGGTTGTTTTAATGGCAAATTAAGAGGAAAAACAACAAAATAATGTGATCCTACAAAAGGTATTAATTAAATATATAAATCATCGCAGTTTAAAGTTCAAAACGCACGTGTAAAGGTATCAATAATAAAAGACAAAAAGACAACACGAATATGTTAATTTGCCAAAACTGTACCAACCAGTTGTGGTGAGCTTGACGCATTTTCCGCATGACGGACCGCACCAGGTGCCGCCCGAGCTGTCAAACAGGTTCTGATTGGCTGCCGCCACGAACCCGGAGCTGTTCCATGGAAACTGAAACCAAGGTTTGGTCTAGTCAAGTGTTTGTCGAATGGAAAATCGAGCATTGAGCGATCTTAAATAGTAGGGAATTTTCTTTTACTGTGCAGGGCAACGTAGCATTAACAATAAATCATACAAATATACGTCCAAAGCTAAATTTAGATTCTGTACCTTTTACCTCGTACCTGTACCTTTTGTACAAATAAATAACACATAAAAATAGAATCGAAATATTCTGCTTAATGATGTGTAGAATTTAATCAATATTGATGCTGCCTTAAATGTAAAGCCATCGTCGGATGCAACATTTGCTTAAATACGTTATGCTTATAAGATGTGTTACTGATATCATAAAAGATACAGTGGATTTCGACAAGAATCTCTACCTGATTGTCGTTGTTGTGGGGCCCGCAGCCGCACGCGCCCTTGCGGCGGTCAGCGTACCGCGTCGTGGAGGCACACTGCTTGCCGTTGTACGTCCGGGGATGTCCATGGCACTTCTGGTTCGCCTCCGCCAAAAGCGCACCTGAAACGGAAGTGGTGGTGTAAGGAAGTCCTAGTGATAGAACAATCTCTCGCCGTTATATATCAACAGAGGTTTTGGTCGCTACTCTCATCATACATCTATGCTATGGGCTCAAAGTTGATGATTATTGTTTGTTGTTGGTTGGATCATCAGTCAAATAAATTAGATCATATGGAACTATATTACAGACGTTTTTCTTCTGCGCAATTCTTAGTAAANACGCACGCACGACGGACGCTGGACATCACACGGTCACATAAGCTCACCATGTCACTTCGTGACAGGCGAGCTAAAAATGTGTGGGTCATAACGTATGATTTACTAGTAATCCATGCGATTTTTACACGAGGGTGTGCAACAATAATCGTATTGTTTGCTTTCTTTTCATGATATATAGAGAATAATAGATTAGTGTTATAGTATATAGAGTATATATAGTATTATAGATCAGGTTTATCATGCGAGGCTTAGAAACAAAAAGCACTCGCCAAGGCTCGTGCTTTTTCGTTTTCGTGCCGAGCATGATAAACCTGATCTGTAATCAACACTAACCTATTATTCTATTTATCCCACTTTTTATTCAGTTAACCTTTTTATTTAAACAAAATTAGTTTAACTGGATAATTTCGCTGGATTTATGACGCCATTTTGTCAACAAAATGACGTCATTTCCTGTCGTGGTTTATAGCAGAAATTTAATCACCGGGGCTTTAATCAACCGAATTCGCTGTAAAAGTGGGATAAATACGAATTTCACAATTTTAAATTTAAACATAATGCCACAGTATTCCACAACAAGGTACTAGGTATACCTTGAGCATCGTTCTTGGAAAACTGTACTTAATGCCTGTGCGTAAAGTGTCGTTCAGATTAGCCTGAGCGGTCGAAACAGGCAAATCAGGGACGTCATTTTATGCCTAGACTGGATTTTCGTTTAGAAGAGACTTCCTTAAAACGAAATTTTTTATGAAAGCGGAAAGTGTCGTCCCTGATTAGCCTGTGCGGACTGCAGAGTCTAATCTGAGACGATACTCACTCACACGCATTAAGCCCCGATTTCCCAGAGCGCGGCTCCACTGTATTCTATAAGAAGGCACTCGATATACCTTGTTTTTGAGTTGGTTTCTTCATGCCGCCATTGTCGACAGGTCTGCTAAGAGTATCACGTTTCTTGTCCGCTTCAGAAATGTTACATTCTTCTTTCTTTGGGACGTGGAATATACTCTTTGGATACCTCAAGCTACGTTTACAGATAAACTGGCGTTATGAACTGACAATTGAACACAAATTGAGTAACACACCGTTATTTATTAATGCATCAAATTTACTTTTAAAGTAATATTCAAGTTAGACGGCTTGTACGATCGACTTTTATTTCTTGAACACGTGTGAAACATCATCGAAGGAATGTTTTTTCATTGTTTTAAAGAAGTTTTTACCTTTTATTATTGAGTTTTTTGCTTCCCTTTCTTTCCTAACTTGGTCGAACTTCAATTTCTACCGTCTTTCTTTCTTCAACTCAGCTTTAACCAGTAGACCTACAGCAGTTCAGTATTAATATATGAGCCTCGCTCTGTGAAAAGGGGGTTTAATGCATGTGGGTAAAGTGTCATCCCAGATTAGCCTGTGCAGTACGAACAGGCTAATCAGGGACGACACTTTCTGCTTTTATTGTATTTTTCGTTTAAAAGAAGACGAAAATCCAGTAAAGGCGGAAAGTGTAGTCTCTGATTAGCCTGTGCGACTGCACATGCTAATCAGGGACGACACTTTACGCACATGCATTAAACCCCATTTTCACAGTGTGAGGCTCAATTAGAATAAATATAAGATGATAATGCACGTGCACTTGCTCTTTTCGACTTGAAAATACACTTTTTGATAGGATTCCTCATGTATTGAGCTGTATCTCCAACAACATACGCCACAGTCATGATAATTACCATAGTTGTTTTTGATCATCTAGGGCTGAGTCACATGCAAGAACCATAACCCTAGAGGCAATGTCAAGGTCACTCATTGAGACATTCATAATTTAGCCTTAAATTCCTTATGAATCAATAGAATCTGCAATATTTTTCTACAATCCTTCTCTTTGATCTGGCTGTGTGTCACAGGTAAGACTCAGTTCTCTATGGTCAGGTCAGGGTCACACATTGAGGTTAAATGCAACAAATTTTGATTCAAAATGCCTTATTTTGTTAGGATTCCACTATACATCCAGGGATTATACATGTCCTGATGTATTTGTTCATCGTTATCACGTAGTGAGGCAAATGCAAAACCCATGTCCCTATGGCCAAGGTCAAGGTCACACAAATTTCATCGTGCACCACCTTTTCATAGCAGGGTTATCACAATGTCCTTCTTCATAATATCTTTTTATAAGATTTTTGTAGATTTAATTAAAAGTTGGTGGCGAGTATTTCAAAATTTGCGAAATTGGAACATTGCACAATATTTTGATGAATAACGTTACCTCTAGCCAAGGTCTTCCAATAGACAACAATGAAGATAATTGTGTTTCTTTCAAAAGCACTAGTTATGCGTACGAAAATGGGAACATTGGACTTTAATTTGATAAAACACAGCAGCTCTAGTCAAGGTCTTCAAAATAAAAATAATGGAGGATAATTGTGCTTCTTTCCAAAAGCACTACTTATTACTAGCAAAATTGGAGTATTGGAGTTTAATCTGATGGATAACAACAACACCAAATGACAACCATGGAAGATAATTATGAATCTTTGAAAAGGACTACTTATTCGTAGCGAAATGGCAACATTGGACGATAATATGATGAACTACTACTGCTCTAGTTAACCTCTTTAAAATTACAAGACCAGGAAATAAGCTGGTTCCTTTAAAAGGCACTTCTTTGTAAAGAACAAATGCTCTATCCATGCTCTTCAAAATGGCAACCTTGGAAGATAATTGTGTTTCTTTAAAAATCACTACTGCATACCATACACAAATGCAACATTGGACGATCATTTGATTAATGACAAAAGCTTAATCCTTCCTCTTCAAAATGGCAACCTTGGAACATAATCATATTTCTTTAAAAAGCACAACTTATTACTGGTAAAACAAGAGCACCGCATAGCGGGTGCCAATGCTCGGCTGTGGGTGCTTGAATTTTGTTTGTTTGACCTTTGACCTTGAAGGTCTTCATTGACCTTGACCTTTTCAACACTCAAAATGTGCAGGTTGATGAGATACACATGAAAAACAAAACAAAAAAAAGTTTTTTTGACCTTTGACCTTAAAGGATGACATTGACCTTTCACCACTCAAAATGTGCAGCTCCATGAGATACACATGCATGCCAAATATCAAGTTGCTATCTTCAATATTGCAAAAGTTATGGCCAATGTTAAAGTTTTCGGACGACGACGACTACGACGACGCGGAAGGACGAGCTGGCTATGACAATACCTCGGGTTTCCTTCGAAAACAGCAGAGCTAAAAAATGAACAATTAAACGATAATTTACAAAAATTTACTTTTCATTACTTCTCAAAATGGCAACACCAGAGGATAATTTGATTCAAAGTTGTGTGTTTCACTGCTTGTTTTTATTATTATATTAAAAATGGAATACACAAATAATTGTCGAAAACTTTGATGCAAATGCAATAAATTTTCGTCCATATTTGTTGAATATTTACATACTGACACGATTGTTCAATTTTCAGTTCAACTGTGTCTTAAAGCGTGTCTTTGTGTCGTATGAACGAATCTTCACTAAAACTAAATTTAGATTCACATTGTACATGCATTATATATATCCTGGCGAATTCGGCTGGAAGCCATTTTCAATTTCAGATTTAAATATCTGGCTTATTTCGCATTTTTCGACACATGTTTTTCTTAACTTTTATTTTAATTTATATTGAAATATATGTATACTAATTTTTAACACATTTTATATAAATTCATTTTTATTTGACAAAATCGTACAGTCCCTATTGGAAAGTTATGATTGCCAGTTCTAAATCTTATNAAGTTTATGGCTATTGATGGCTTTCAAATGTAAATGTCATGACTGCTTGTTTCCCATATCAGCAAATGGAGATCGCTCTCATCAAGGATTTAAATTTAATAATAGTTCCGGAATGAGTACAGAATTTATGTCCTTATTTAAATACAAACCAAGTAAAACCGCATCGTTACCAACATAAGTGAAATCTTATTATAGCATGAAGTGAGTCTTTATGGAAAGAGACCAGTCGCCAACAGTCCGCACAAAAGCTCTACATCGAGTACCGAAATTAAGCGACACAAACACACACACGCACGCACGCACGCACGCACGCACACACACACACACACACACACACACATGAATAAATCCGGGTTTGTTAAGCTCGAATCTCAGACTTTGCCTAGAGTTGTCAAAAAATATTTAATTATAATTAACCTTAAAGCATCACATAATAAAACAAATTTCAATTAAAATACCATTTAATTCTCATTTGTTTGATACGACGATGTTCGCAAACATTTTCGCAAATGTCAATATGCTTAAGTGAGTGCAGTGCACCTACTTACCTTCTTGTTTTTCTTATCAAACTTGATTTATTTAGATGACAATTAATTATATTACACTTAATTATATAGGCTTATTGTTCTGGCCGATACCAAGTGGCTGCAATCGTCAGAAAATTTGGTCTTTTCTATTACCTTTTAAATGTCGCACATGGAAGAATATTGATTTAAATACACGTGCAGTGTCTTACGTCAATTAAAAAAGCGACCAGTGGAAAAAAATGTCGAAACCGAAATTTCGGAACTCATGTACCTTTTTTAATTACGGCTATTTAAGGTTAAGCTTAAGATGAGCTGAAGTTTAAATAGCGCCATATAATCACGTCTTGTCGTCTATGGCGACAGTAATTAGCTAATAAAACAGCACAATAGGTCCCCATCTCTGGTTGTCTATGGTTACAACATTTGGCTATTTAAATTAATATAGTCTGGTCGTGAGCGGATCCCGGGTCTAGTGGTAATACTCTGGCATCAACACTAATTGGTCGCAGGTTCGATCCCCTAATCAACCATAACCTACTATCTCGTCTTAAGCTCGAGAAATTATCAATATTCTATATTTAGAAAAGGTTTTTTGCCTCTGTGATTCCATTAAATTTATAGGCTTAATCAAATCATAAAGAAAAAAAAAACTAAATGTTTTTGTCATTTGTATTCTTTCACAAGTGAAATAAAGTTAAAAACATGATATGAGAGAATGACGTGATTTTTGTCATCAAAATATAACACAAAACTGCATCTTAATTGACTTATTTTTAATAATAGCACTGTCTTACTAAGCATACATAAATGTGTCAACAACAAACCTTAAGATATATACGATTTTTTTTTTCGCATCATCAAATCATATGTGTTGCCAGCAATGGTGTGGGTATTATTTAAACAAATACACATTATAGACACAAGATCATGTCCAGTTTACGTTGAATAGTAAACAACTGTTGATAGCAGTGTTATTCTAAGTATCAAATCGATGGAAAACTTGCGTCCAAAGTACGGTCAGATAAATGACTTTGGAATTTCATTAAATATGAAGGAGTGGAGTTCAAGAGGTCCGCGATGTTATCTTGAATAGGACTGATTAAAAACATTGATAATCACGTAAGTGATATGATTTTCAATGGGGACTCATTATTTATGAAGGATCGGTGATCGAGAGATTCGCAGTGTCATCTTGCAAATCTGGGCCGGACTGATTAAAGTGCTGATTATCTCGTAAGTGATCGCATGTGTATCAAAATTACCAGGATGTTTTCCCGTATTTCCATCGCCCACTGGATTTTCTTTGTTCTTCCCACTAGGATTTGACCTTGAACTCAGATAAGAGATAATGTGTTTATCAAATCAGCCAGCAAGGTTATTCTGGTAAAACTTTCCATTCGTCTCTTATCGGGACTGGAGGACGTTATTCTTGACGTTGTCGAAAGCCAAATGGCGTAGCATTTTTGTATTGTTCAGTCCCGATTCGATTGGAAGGGGCACAGGGTGTAAAGGAAGTGCAGGTTCCTCCCATTGCATTGAAGACACACTCTGTTATATGTTCAAGTCACAATTGTATGATTGTTAAGTAAATTAACATTTTAAATGACGGTTAACTGGAGTATTTCAGTTACGTCATATACACGCAATTGCGTTAACGTGGAAAATGTTGAGATGTTAATGCAATATTACCATTTCAGTAAAGGCACGGATTTATATTTCAGGGCCACTATGGTGGGATTGCTTGGCATTAATAGCATCAGAATTATGCCTGTGTTTGTAATTCACAAATTCAGGTTAACGTTTGCCTGCAACTACTTCATCTCTGTATATACTTTTTATATTAAAAAACAACTTTACACATGTGTTCAGGGTCTTGTGAACATTCACTGACCAAGACAAATAATAGTGACCAGCTTTTAATCAGAATTATGACCCCTTATTTGCTAATTAAAGTCCGGTTAGGGTTCGGACCTTTCATGAAAATTTAAAATGTTTATCAACAGTCTGATCTATATTAAGCTTGGGCTTTGTATTTGGATTTCATATTTGATGCTATAAGTATATAATTTTCGTGTATACACTGTTTCGTGAATAAGTGTTGGCCAAGAGTGTGGATTGGGCGCTCCTAAACCGGTATCAAACCTCCGATGCTTTGCTTTTAATTGATCGTTCCAAGGTGTTCAACACAGTTGTAGTAATCATTGAATGATCTCCTGGATCTGATGTATCAATATTTTACAGTCGGTTTTAACGTTTTAGGTTAACTGTCTTTTTATTCCAATAAATGTAACATACATTGGTTTGTAAAAAATATGAAAAGCTTTAAATGAACGTTTGTAAGCAACATACATAAATACTACCATCGATTTTTTTAAATGGTGAAATAACTCATTTAATGAGCGACTTAGGCAAGTTGTTAAAAAAAATTGTTTAGAAGTTGTGGTAAGCTAATGCAAGTTGAGTTTCACTTTTTTGATATTTTCACCAGAACACTTTTTCATACTATTTCATAAAAAAAAGTACTGTTTCGACAAACCATGTTTCGAATGAAAGATAAAGATAAAGGTCATTGATGAGAAGTTTTTATTGCAAGTAAACATTTCAAGGCTTTATGTCCAAAATATATATCACAATAATTAAACCTTTATGATGAAAACAGATTCAGTTCCGTGTTTAAATCCTGCTATGATTTCCTATCGTCTTCCTTCTGTTTTGACATCGTAAGTGTTTCACAATCAAAGACAATGCCATAATAGATAGGCAATTGCTATACTTAGATTGTAATTATTGATTGTTGTAATTAAAAAGATAAGATTCGAAATCAAATATAAAGTGGTTTTGACGCACGTCCGCAGAAGTAAACAACTTCAAGACATCTGTTATTTAGGTATATAAAAGACGACATCGACGTTGTGTTTTCACCGACTGCAGAGAATTTCTGGTTAAAAGGGTGAGTAAAAACTTGTGTTTGTGCGTGATATGTTTTGGTGCTTTCTTCATTTAGATCATATATCAGTTAACAATTATTATTGATTTGAAAAGATTTGACTACTTTTTGAAAGATACGTTGATCTGATTATGCCAAAGATAATAAGTGTCGCGTTCTGAGAAAACTGGGCATAATGCTTGTGCGGAAATTGTCATCCCAGATTAGCCTGTGCAGTCCGCACAGGCTAATCAGGGACGACAATTTCCGCTTTTATGGAATGTTTCGTTTAAATGATGTCTCTCTTTAGCGAAAATCCGGTTTAGGCGGAAAGTGTCGTCCCGGATTAGTCTGTGCGAACTGCACAGGCTAATCTGGGATGACACTTTACGCACATTTTGTCCAGTTTTCTCAGAACACGACACAATTATTCAACGAGCCCGCCGTACGAGGTTCAATAACGCAGATGATTCAGGTAGATTTATACAAATATTTTACTTAATATTTATCAATGGTATCGAAGCACATTGACCGTTGTCATCTCAGTAAAATCATTCAATCAATAGCGTTGATGTAAATTTATTAAATGATGTTTTTTTTTTTTATTACAAACATTGTATTGATGAGTAAAAACTTAACCATGAATTTTATACCATTTAATCATTTTTTAATCTAGCAACATAATAAAATGCGGAATAAGAGCAAAATAGTGTTTCTTATCTTCAAGTTTTGTAAGCATTTTCACTTTACACGAATGGACGCTTTATATTATGTGTGTATGTTTGTTATTTCAGTTCGCTAATTGTTGCATTTTGCTAATGTATAAAAGGACCATACCATAATGCATTGAGCACTACTTTGTAAACATTTTATTCCAGAATGTTCTTATGGTTGAATGTTTAATAATCTTTTGATCGTTTTGCTTTATTGTGCCATTGGTTACATGTCACGAAGAACGTATCTACAACTAACTCATTAAATTGAATACGACACAATATTTTTGCCAGAAATGAGTTCAATTCTGAATTTAGCCTCTAATGGAAAGCGGCCAATTCCATCAATCGCGTAGCTTGACCGTTGTCATATAGTAATCCCATGTATATATAAATTATCGACTGTGAACGAGTATCTATTAATAGATCCCGGAAAAAGGAAATAATGTTGTTGTGAAATCTAATTATCTTCATGTTAAAAAAACAAAAATATTCATAATTTCACTGTATCCTCTAGAGCCAACTGATTTTGCGCGGTGTTTCTAACATAGTGTTAGAGTATTTAAGAATCCTCATCGGATCGTGCCCTAATACAATTATGGTTTCATGTTTGTAAATAAGTGTTTATGTACGTAAACTTGTCCATTCTGTGTATGTAAAAAAATGTTCCCACGTCGAGATGTGTTGCGATATATATAATAAAACAAACAAGATATTATTGGCATAACAGTTCTGTTGTACTGCAGCTGAATTTTCAACCTCTTTAATATTAATGTAATTGCGAGTTTCCAAAGTCAGCATAAGATTGCTTAACAATTACATGAAATGCTAGTCATGGATATTAAATTTCAGTCATTTGATCCCCTGTTATAGAGCTAAGTGTATTGGATCGCAAAATATAAATCCTCACTGACAATCAACGTACTATGAACACAATGCATAAATGGATCTTAATCGAGAACATTCTTGTAAAATGGGAAACAAAACGCAAAACCAGTTATAGTAACTTTGTAATATTGAAGTGTATTAATTGCATTTTTTATGAAATGCGCAATTATAATGATAAATACTTGTTTTAAAGCATTAAATAGCATATTTTATCTGAAATATTTACTATGATATTTAACAAGAAATATTTATTTTTTGCATAAATCCATATTTGTAATTAAAATTCAAGGATTTAAATGTATACACATGCAATTCTCTAATACCATACTTCTCCCCGATCATTTTCTTTCATGAAGGCTGCAACCAAGTCTCTGTTGGTCTCTCTACCTGCATTAAGGAGGTCAACAACATCCACCATGAAGGCTACACTTCTGTGCGCTTTCTTTGCCGTCTTCCTGGCAGCCTCGTACGGTAAATCAATAATTTAATTAATAATTTTTCGTTAGTTTAATAGTTATGTTAACTAAACTAGAACGCTCATACTTAGTTTAATGTGCAGAGAATATTATGTTCATATACAATTTATATATGAATTATTAAATTAATCTAAACAACGATAGTAGTATAGTTAATTTAAAGTGTAAATAATAAAATACTTCATTTAATGAACTTTCACTATTTTCCACATTCTGTTAAGTCGGATACATATTCAGAACATGTTGTTGCATTCAAATATTCACTTAAACCATAATCATGTAAATTACAGCTTACCATTTGTAAACTCCGTGAAAAGCCAATATTAAATACAAATTGTAAACTAGAAATGGCGCGGCAGAGGCCGACGCGTATCCCCACACCAAATGTTTGACCTAGGTGTGCCCCAGGGTTGGTAATGGGGCCATGCATAGTCGAGATTGACCGTATTGTCATAGAGAAGTTCAGTATCAATTAGAAGTGAATTGGTGTAGAAATGAAGAAGTTATAGTAAAGGCAATTTTGGGTGGGTGTGACCTATGTGGGCAGGGCGCCCCAGGGTTGGTAATGAAGCCATGTNGACATACACGAACATGTTATGCATAGGAACGACTTTCAATGACATACACGAACATGTTATGCATAGGAACGACTTTCAATGACATACACGAACATGTTATGCATAGGAACGACTTTCAATGACATACACGAACATGTTATGCATAGGAACGACTTTCAATGACATACACGAACATGTTATGCATAGGAACGACTTTCAATGACATACACGAACATGTTATGCATAGGAACGACTTTCAATGACATACACGAACATGTTATGCATAGGAACGACTTTCAATGACATACACGAACATGTTATGCATAGGAACGACTTTCAATGACATACACGAACATGTTATGCATAGGAACGACTTTCAATGACATACACGAACATGTTATGCATAGGAACGACTTTCAATGACATACACGAACATGTTATGCATAGGAACGACTTTCAATGACATACACGAACATGTTATGCATAGGAACGACTTTCAATGACATACACGAACATGTTATGCATAGGAACGACTTTCAATGACATACACGAACATGTTATGCATAGGAACGACTTTCAATGACATACACGAACATGTTATGCATAGGAACGACTTTCAATGACATACACGAACATGTTATGCATAGGAACGACTTTCAATGACATACACGAACATGTTATGCATAGGAACGACTTTCAATGACATACACGAACATGTTATGCATAGGAACGACTTTCAATGACATACACGAACATGTTATGCATAGGAACGACTTTCAATGACATACACGAACATGTTATGCATAGGAACGACTTTCAATGACATACACGAACATGTTATGCATAGGAACGACTTTCAATGACATACACGAACATGTTATGCATAGGAACGACTTTCAATGACATACACGAACATGTTATGCATAGGAACGACTTTCAATGACATACACGAACATGTTATGCATAGGAACGACTTTCAATGACATACACGAACATGTTATGCATAGGAACGACTTTCAATGACATACACGAACATGTTATGCATAGGAACGACTTTCAATGACATACACGAACATGTTATGCATAGGAACGACTTTCAATGACATACACGAACATGTTATGCATAGGAACGACTTTCAATGACATACACGAACATGTTATGCATAGGAACGACTTTCAATGACATACACGAACATGTTATGCATAGGAACGACTTTCAATGACATACACGAACATGTTATGCATAGGAACGACTTTCAATGACATACACGAACATGTTATGCATAGGAACGACTTTCAATGACATACACGAACATGTTATGCATAGGAACGACTTTCAATGACATACACGAACATGTTATGCATAGGAACGACTTTCAATGACATACACGAACATGTTATGCATAGGAACGACTTTCAATGACATACACGAACATGTTATGCATAGGAACGACTTTCAATGACATACACGAACATGTTATGCATAGGAACGACTTTCAATGACATACACGAACATGTTATGCATAGGAACGACTTTCAATGACATACACGAACATGTTATGCATAGGAACGACTTTCAATAACATACACGAACATGTTATGCATAGGAACGACTTTCAATGACATACACGAACATGTTATGCATAGGAACGACTTTCAATAACATACACGAACATGTTATGCATAGGAACGACTTTCAATAACATACACGAACATGTTATGCATAGGAACGACTTTCAATAACATACACGAACATGTTATGCATAGGAACGACTTTCAATAACATACACGAACATGTTATGCATAGGAACGACTTTCAATAACATACACGAACATGTTATGCATAGGAACGACTTTCAATAACATACACGAACTGTTTCAAAAATTCGCGAAAGTATAAATAAAGCGATTTTTACTTTGAACAGTTATTTCTTTTTCCAATAGAACATTAAGCACATCTACTGAGTCGTGCATGTAGCACACCGCTGTCAAAGTAACACAATAACAACTGTTTTTGTTGAATTGGTCATTGGTGTTGACTCGCTCGTGGTCAACGCATTTGCCAAAATGTGTTCATGCAGGCCTACGTACTGACCTTTCAGATGGCCTAATCATTTATATTCTGGAGTGAAGTTAATTGATAACTTGCGTATGTTTAACGATATTACTTTGTGATAGTAGAAGCCACTTTGCGTTTCTCAAAGCCGCTGTAAATATATAACAACCCGTTGACAAACTGCTATTAAACACCGCATATATTGTAGTCAATTGGTTGACAATTATTGGACCTCATCATTGGCGACTTTCTCGATCAAGATCCACTTATGTTGATTACAAAAGTCATAATAATTTTGTTAAGAAGCATCGACACGTTAATTGTCCGTATTAGATGCTTGTTAAAACCACTTATCAAACACCAGATGCATCATAAAATTTGATCTTAAATAGTAATACATGTAACTTAAATCTGGCTTTTAACTCAAATATTCGATTTAAAGAACTATCAATTTACGAAATTGCCAATACATTAATTTTCAATTGCATGTATGCATATTCAATGCACGAATACCGACACTTTATCATTTACAGCAAATATTAATTTGCCTTTTAAGGGGTGTAGTTAATTTTAAGAGTTGAGTCATTTTCATTGGATTAAATATTGTAATTTATTGTAAAAAGGGTAACGTAGCAGGATAAATCGAATATATTTAAGAAGCTATATTGGAAAAAGTCTATACGGTTTGGCCCGAAAAAGAAGGTAAGGCTCGCTAAAGCATGCATTACTTAATTTTTCTATTCCCTCCAGACAAACTTTGCAGATCTAGGCACCAAGGACGCATTTTCTACATATTATACGGTATTTACTAAAACAGTTTCATAGTTTTGCGTGATTCGACAAGTGCGATATCTGGAGACCGTTTTGAGTTGCAATGCTATGCGGTTAAATTTTATTTACACTTATACGTATCATGAATATTGCTGGGCCAAGTGTGAGGTTGAGCGCTCTATAACCGGTTTAAACCCCCAGTGCTTAGCATTGACCGTTCCAAGGCGGTGACCCCAGCTTTATTCTTCTATGCGTGTATGATGTTTCCTATTGTGCTGAACTGTACTGTTTTGGCAATTGGTCACTTGCCATAAATTAAGGACCACGAACGTGTGTATAATAAGAATGCAATACTACTGGAGCAACTGGAGTTTCACTTCTTTATATTAATTAACCCCGTAAGTTATGTCTAATTCGTGTACTTATTGCATTGATTTTTACTACGCAAAATGTAAAGTGGCGAACAACACAACCAACTGACTGACGAGTCGTAATTTGTGCAGCAAACGTGAGGCTATTGAAACGGTCTCGAGAACGACTGGTAAATTATAGGCGGAAACTTATACCTCCTTAACCTGTAAGAACTTGCGTGCTCCTTAACCTGCAACAACTTGCGTGCTTCTTAACCTGCAACACTTTGCGTGCAATATACTAAAATTTATTTCTAATTAATACGCTCACTTTCGTAATGCACTCAAATCGAGCCGGCTAGTAGTCCAGTCAGTTTAGCTGAAAAAAGGGTCTAATCTAGAACTTATTGCAACAGAATTTCTTGTTGCATTTTCAACAACATATATGTATAAAGTAACTGTCTTATAAAAAAGTCCTCAAGTGTACCCGCTTCCATTAACAAGATTTTTTCGTTCTAGACAAGAGGGTGATAAAGTTATTGCAAAATTCATGTTATCTTACTGGTATAGTAAAATTAGTCCACAACAACGATTGACAATGAATTAACTATGTATTTTGCATCACAACAGCAACATTTATTATACTAAACAATTTGCAATTAAATGTTATTAATGTGTACTGGCCATATGCGCTTTTTTTTATTTGAAATTGATATTTTCGGGGTCAAATAACCCCACCCACTAATACATTTTCTTTTTTTCTTTTTCAAACAGTGCACTATTTACATACTTACGACCACTGAATAAATGTTTGCAACAAAAAGGATATAAATTAAAAATAAATACCCACACATATATGCATATACATGTATATTATATTATTGGCACATATCAATAGTGTGATGTTATATATTTATTTGGCTTTAAAAAAAACGTTGATTAATAATGTATTGAAAAATAGCACCTACACAACTAGTTACACAATCAATAACAAGCGGTTTTAATTTTAAATATATTATCGATGCAAACTAAAAAAAAATATCTGACATATTTTTGTCAGGCTTATACAAAACTTCCTAGCGATAGACATATATGTGTATATTTTTACAGCAACAAATCAAAGGTTCAAACCTCATCATGTAATACATAGTACTTTTATATATGTATACAAACAATATTCAAACATATACATGACCTAACATCGATCAATTGTCTGTACCACATGCATATGAGGAAAAACAAGCAACATAAATCAATAAATTCTAACTGAAATGAAATCAGTTGCATTTTGCTAGCAAATCATTGATTGCATATTTCATAGCATATTCAGTATACAAATTCTTGAACGTGTGTACCTATCACAGCATTAAAGTTTAGAGAAACTTTGTATCTATGTACACTTACATACCGGCAATCTAGCAAACATTTCATTACATACTATTCTCATTTTCATCTATGTCCAGTTCTGTACGTTTTACGGAATATAAACACGATACTCCCCTGCATCCACCACAACAGTTAGAACATGCTATACCATTTTTCTACAGGTGCTTTTTTTCGTATCGCAGTTCAGCTTACAATTGCATTGAATGATGGAAAGCAATTTGTCAAGTGCCGGTGGCAGTGAAGATTTCAGAGGAAGCATCTTTCACTGGACAACTTGACACCCATTATCAAGAGGGTTCAGCGAGTTGTCGCCTATCCATACCTTTGTCTGAAAGTAAACCCTTAAAGAGTGGCACTTCGATGCCGCTGAGGTGGTTGGAAGAGATTTGACTTCTACATGAGATGTGCTGCTAGCTACAATAACAGTAAACATAAGTGATAATGCAGCTGCACCACAAGCCCAATCTGAAGAGGCGCTAGAATGCTTTTAGGGCGACTAAGCTGCATAATACTTTGACCTATGGCTGACAGTTTTGTTTGGTTGTTTTCACCTGGACAAATTACTATTTTCAATAGAGATTGTAAACTTTGTGGCACATAATCCAAGATCTTCTGTAATGAAGCAATATCTTGACAAGATGGGTAACAATTCTTTTGTCTCTTTTATGTTTTTTATGTCATATTTGATTATCACTAAATCTGTCAGTCAGTCAACCATTCAGTCACGAACTCACTCACAATGTCTCACTATCTTACGTACTCTCTCACTCACTTTATCGCAATTACTCACTCACTCACTCATCCATCTATCATCTTTTGACAATCAATTTTATTATTTCCATCATTCACTTACATTGACTTTTTAATTAATCACATAGTGTAGTGTCATTGGTAAATTCAGTTAATCACAGATTTATTGATAATAAATAAAGCAATTGATGCACGATTTGTTATCATCGACATATTACGATGCATTTAACTTAAGTATTATTCAGAAATCCTGTATTTGGTAGTATTGAACTTTTTAACTTGAAACACTAAAATATTGCTAGTTTATTGTCCTGCAAGTAGTGAAGCAGTATTCTTATCTTAGCAGACTGACATTTGGTTCACCAATCCGTCCGTCTTTCTGTGAAACCAGGGAAACGATATTGTGCCTCTCCTCGCTGTACACCTGTCCGACAGTTTTGAATGCACATATCAGCACCTGTCCAGAAGCTGTCACGTGAACAGCATGGGGTTGCTAACTTCATGGTTTGCGAACCGTCGGTCGGACTGTCCCATCCTTGGCAAGTGTGAGGAGCCTGTGCCGGGAATTGTCGGTGATATCACAAATCATATCAACGTTGAGGCGTACAACACACTTGTACAATAACACAAACAAAACAACATTCAAGATGTTGTGCCCAGCATACTTGTAATGTTTCCTTCCGCCATGTACAATGTATTGATCGCAAATGGTGTGTCCATAAATGTATAATTAATTCAGGAATCAAAAGATCTATGTTGTTTTCAAAAGGGAATTATGTAATGTTTTCACGTCAATAGTTTATTATCAAAACTCAACTAGTCAGTTATATTAAATGTTTTCTCAATAAAATAATTTTTTTAATAGTAAACACTGGTCTAAGCTAGCTCAACAATTTCATTCAATGTTTGAGCTCTTGGTATTGAATTGACTTAAATGTATGGTTTGACTTGTGTCTTTATCACGAATAGAAGGGCGACTGATAACAGTATAGCAGGTTTATCATAAAGTTTCTTATCAGGTATGATAAAGAGATGTATTGAAAACCATATACATATACCCGTTAGATATAGAGAATACATTGTAGGTGTCGAGATGGAGAACGAATATACGGTGAGGCTTATAAACTTTCTCCAAATCGGCATCTACCATATATTCGATTATTTATCCTGCTTCTTTACCATTACGTTAATTAATAATAGCATATTAAACTATGAAAAATACTAAACCCTCAACATAAGCAACGCCCTTTAAGGGTCTCTTCGTCCTTCGAGGGCCTCTTTCATGTACAACATTTATGAGGACCGATTAACTGCCTATTTCGTTGCTTGAATAGTTTTTATATTTACAGTAGGTTTGAATGTTTTACAATATACAAACCGAGTTAAAGTAAAAATGAGTCAAAAACATACTTATTAAATTGTTAGTTAATCACGAATTTGATCAAATATCACCACCACATATTAGATAAAATTAGTGCACATTCATTGAACTCGTTGCACTATAATCTGTACATAAATAGATCAATGGGAAACACACAATTCAAACTTTACCCCAAGCCTTTGAAAACGCTTATCCACTTTTTTCGGAATACTTGTCCAGCAAGGAAGATTGTCAATATACATTTCATTCAGGAAACTATAGGCCTATACGTTTTCGTTTAATGCAACCCGTGCGGACCAGAAAACGATGGTTAGCACGTATTTTATAAAACGCTGATCTATTTGTTTTTAAAACATGAATCTGATTAGTTTCACTTCTTTATAATGAATCTGATTAGACCAAAAGAAAATGTTAATATGTTTCCACGCAAATAATGGTAGGTAGGTTGGCTTTACTTTTTTGTTATTTTTTTATTTCGATTCGGCACTTAAGTAAGAATATACCATGACATGCAGAAATAGTCCCTATCCTTATTAAGCATTTTTTACAGTTAGTCTTTGTCAATTTCGAGTTAATTTTGCGAATATGATCAAATTAAGTAAAAAAATATCTCAAACTTAATAGATTCTTTTAGGAAATATGATCGATTTCAGAAATATTGATCCAACACTTAACTCGGAATACAAAAAAAGTTTAGGGTCGGAATCAAACACGTTTTTGTTTTACGTCTTATGAATATTGCTTTTCAAAACCATACATCGCTGCTTATAATAAATTCGTTAGTTCTAACCAACCAACGTATACACCCCAATTGTACAACACAATGACAATCATGTGTAACGATGCAAATTCTGTGCAAAAGACAATGTGTCGCCAATGCTTACTGTGTTTCCAAAATTCGCCACACATGTATAAATAATATAATTGTTATAAATATCAAATAGCCACATTGTATCAGCACTGTTTAAATTAAAAAATAACAACTTTTTTTTTTCAAAAACACTGCTTTCTGATTGTTTGGGAAATAAAGTCAAATTTATTAATAGACCTCGTCGACGCTTATGGGAAATAGGCTTCACTTTCCTGAAAGTTCATACACAGATGAAATGTAGAAAAATACAATTCAATATGCAATTATGTGATCGAGGATTTTTGCGTAACACTTACTAAATAAGTGTTTTTATAGATCTGGCTACCATAATTTTATAGTTCTCTTTTTATATTTTCTGACTCTCTGCGCGACAGATCTTGTCATATCGTTAAAAAAGTACGTAAAGCTTATTCTGTAGTTTTGTTACTTAAGTGCGCCTCAGTTTATATTGTCCTTCTCGAGTATATAATACGCTGAAGTATTTTTGATCCATTAACTAACGAATAAAGACCAAATTATATAACGTGGTTATCCGGCGTCTAGGAATAAACATTGACATGACATCGCAAGTAACGTGATCTACTGCCGGATATCAACTAGTTTATACGATCACCGACTTATTAGGTCAATGTTCACAATGATAGCAGGATACACACTGCAGCGATGATACCATTGAAACAGTGTCAATTTAAATACCCCCACGACACCTGTTTGTTTGGTTTAGTAAATTAAGTAATGTGTTCTAAACGATAAAAATCAGTTAACAATGATGATCTTAGATTAACGTATTTTTATGCCCCCGGTAGGGTGGCATATAGCAGTCTGACATTCCGTCCGTCTGTCCGTTCATCCTTCATTCCGTTTCCGAAGGTTTCCCTAAACGCTTCAGATATGTGAGTGAGTGAGTGAGTGAGCGAGTGAGTGAGGTTAAGAACTGATATGTGAAGACCACGGTCATCTGTTCTGCAAATTCATCTCTCCATCTCTCATTAGAGCATCACATTTCCCCCTGGCAGACGAGACGTTTTGCTTAGAAGCCCCCCCTCCCAAACGAGCTGGATAGCCCAGTTAAAGTGGCATTTTGAAGCTTGTCTAACGCAAGATTATCTCATATCTCGTATTTCTTGTAATCTATCATTGTAATTGGCTTGCAGAGACTGGCTGTTACTCTTCTGAGTGTTCTGTAGGTTTATGAGCTGTTTCAGAATAGAATGGATAGTTGCCGATAGTTCCTGGAGGTTAACATGCGGACGATTTGTAACTGAATCAGCATTAATGCTCACCTGAGTAAATTGCCTGTAAATAGAATATTAATTGCAATGTGTATAAATGACTTAATACGCCAACACAAAGACAATCAAACCTGCGAACGTTTAGGAGGTTAATTTGTAGAGGGCATTACTCTACCTAATATTGCTCATCACCTGTAAGTAATAGACAAAGAAAAACACATGATATAAAATATATATTTTCAAAAACCCTGAGAAACTGAACATTTGATAGAGTAAATTAATCATACTTAATTACCTGTGGTTCAGCAGCCCACAGGTAACAGAGCACAACTGAGCGTGATCGTCACAGAACATTTTTTTTTATCGCCGTGTACTTCACATTTCTCTAGAAAGTCTTCCGTCGCCTTGGACACCGGCCACTTATTATGTTCCCCTTTCACATAGGTGTTGTGCTTTTTAAACAGCTGGTTGTGGAGAATTCAACATTTGCCGCAACAAAACTTTGTGCACAACTGGCAATAAAACTCAGCCTTCGTGTTGCTGCCGTCATCTTAACAAGTTGAACAACAAAAGTATACAAGCACATTTGATCCTTTAGTTACTAAAGCCTTGTCGGTCATATTGTTTTCGTTTTCACAAATCTTCCACAACGAGTTTACACACTCAATGTTAACTTTACAGTCCTCTGCTTTAAATGTAAATAATATCGTTCACAACACTTCCTATTAGCAATACCTCCATTATATATTTTAACACGCATGACAACGTATCAAATTTGAGTTCATCCAATCGTAACCAGTCTTGCAAGGTTTGTCAATAATATAGTATAGTATATATTAAATAAATATATTCACGATTCAGCATTGAAACTTATTTTTTTCATGCAATCATAACAAGTCTTGCAAAGTTTGTCTATGGCAATACTATTATTGTGGAAGTGAACTTCAAACAAGGTTCGCTCTGAAACACGAGGGTTATTGACCTTTGTGAAAATATGTAAACTTTGACAAAATTTACGAAAGTGACTTTATTGTGTTTTTTTTCCCAAATCAATACCAAACTTTCCCTTAAAAAAAATTACAATCAAGATTCAATCTTTAAGCAAGAATGGACCAGCATACAGTGCTTATATGAAGCCTTTAATGTGGTGTCCATCATCTGTCAGTGCATGCGTTGGTTCGTGTGTAAACATTTTCTTCTAAAGACTTTCTACCCTGAATCAAATGGCAGATTAAAACTCTACTTTCCTTGGGTACCTCTTTCAAAGATGTAAATATCGTTCCTGTGCGCTGCATATGTAGGTTAGCAGATATAAAACTATAATTTTAAGAAGTGGAAATTAAAAAAATCTCTTAAAGCGCAAAACCCCAGAGGTTTAATATTTGGTATGGAACACTGTATAGTGGTCCTCTTCAAAGTGTGTTCACATTATTCCATTGGGGTCAAAATTGGCCTAGTCTTAAAGGGTCAATTGCTTTCTTTATATGTATGCAGTGAAAACTTTTACAATCTCTGAAACTGCAAGGCCCAGAGGTTTGGCATTTATCATATTACATCGTATACTTGTTCTTTACTAAGTATGTTCAAGTCATGCCTCTGGGATCAAAACTGGCCGCACACAGGGATTACTCGTTTTCCTGATATATATAGAGTAAACAAGTCGGGAATGAAACTCGAGTACAGTCTAAATTGGCCGGGTACTTTTTAGTATATGTTCCGTACTCGGGGTACACTTAAGTATATTTAAGAGTACCCGGGGTACACTTAAGTATTACCCGAGCCGACAATGACCAATCGAGCAAAAGCATTTCGCACAAAGGTTTGATATTTGGCATGTTAACCACTAATGGTGGTCCTCTTCCACATTTGCTAACCTTATGCCCATGGTGTCAAAATTGACCTCAACCTGGGGGTCACTTGTTTTCCGTTTATGTATATAGTAATATCAAATTGCATCAATTTAATTAGTATTGCCGGTACTGGCTTAACACCACCATAAGTATCATGACTCCCTTGCTTTGTAACACTGGACATTACACTGAATGTAAACCAAGGATCAGTTACACGGTATTAAACTTTACATTATACTTAAAGTTCACAAACATAAGGCTCGTGTCTTCATATGAAATAACACTGGACAAAACATCAACATAGCGATCATTACTTGTATACAATATTGGGCTGGGCATAACGCTGATAATACATTAACTGCAGCGAACTATAATGTCAATCTAATACCGCAATTACAAACTATTTGTCCATAATGTCCAGAACTTACAATTGCAAATGCGATTTTAAATTTAAATTTACTTTTAATCAATAAGTACTACGACATGAATATAGAGTGTACAATAAACAATATTATTCATTCTGTTACCATGCTACTTGGTTTGTTTTCTACAGACAAACAAGGAAATGCAATGTGGGTTATTTTGCAATAATTATTGGCGGAGCCTAATGTTTTTATAGAATTGCGGGAGATTGTGAAATAAAATACATGTGTTTAAACGCACTCCATCAAGTCCTTACCGGGCGTTTTCTACAACAAGCTATGACTTAAAACTGTATTTCTTAAATGAAGATTTTCAACACTTAGCTTTTTCAATTCATTATGCAATAATATGCAACAATACATTAATGGAAGAAAACAGTAATCAAGTGCAACAAAGGATACATTTTTAAAACAAATTTAACAACATCCATTTGTAAATAAATTCACTACAATTATATCGCATATGTAAACCTTTTCTTTTCCAAACCGTGGAAGAACTCGAACACTATTTGATTGTAAAAACTAAAATATAATCATTATCCAATAGTCCGACAATAATGGAGTTTTCCCTGTAGCAGACTGACGATGGTGTTTCCAATCCGTTTATATGTGTTAATATAGTGACAATCTTCTTCTTGCCTTTGCTGTCTACCTGTATAACAGTGTTGGACTCAACCCCACAGACAAGCACCTGTCCGTTAGTAGTCACGTGAACTGTATGTGGCTTTTGAAGTTCGGGATCACTGATCTCGGACATAACTGTACCAGCCATGGCCAGTGTTAGGAGCTTATGTTGGGCACTGTTCGACACGTACAATCTGTCACCAGCGAAGCCAACGGCACACTTGTACACTTAATATAAATATGTTTACATTTTGAAAATCAGAAATACATATGATGTAGTTTTAAACAATATTAGCATTTTTGTACACTCGGTCAATCAATGGAAATACACGTGCAAATGCATATTTTCACTTATGTTCCTTAGTGATTACATTGAATTGTATTTTTTACGCAAACTCTTTACCTGTATATTTATCAGTTGTATCTTCGTACAACTTTCTCACAAGTGTCCCCGTCAACGTGTACTGGTACAGTGCGGTACCAGAGGTGACATACAGGATACCCTGATGGTGGGCGATACCGAAACACCTGTGCGATAGTTTAATAATCGTGTCCTCTTCCAACTTCCTATTATTCAAACGGATAAACTGCAAAGTTCCTTTCTGTGCATCACAATGGACTACAGCCACTTTAAGTGGATCAACCTGGCAAAGATCATACATATAAGAAGACATAGCGTAATAGCTGACCAGCTTGAACTGCTTGTCTAACAGCTTTACTTTGTTGTTTTTACTGTCGGCAACAAGAATATTGCCATCGGGAAAACACAAAATGCTTCTTATTTCACAAACCTTGGTGTCATCGTTTGGCATTTTCACACAATGTTCAGTTGTTTCTCCAGTAAGAACAATCTCTTGGTCTTGCTTATTACACGCTGGTATATCATATACAATACTTCCAAGACCGGGTAGCTTGGACAAATATTTTAAAATCCCCCAGTGGGGTTGAAATATGAAAGAAAATTCGCTCTCTGACGAGTGTTCACGAACAAAAACTTCCGATTCATTTATTTTGTCTTGACTCTTCTGATATGCAAGAAAGAGGAGTTCATCGTTTTTATCTTTTAAGTTCGGAAAGACGGAAATGAGGCGGTTTATCTCCTTAACAATCGCTGAGCAGCTGTCAGCTTTCGTCTGTATGGATGCGTTGAAAGAGTCCATCTTGTCCTTCATTTCCTTTATTGTGGCATTTTGTAGCTTATCTAAAGCAATATTGATCTCAATGCGCATTTCTTGGATCTCTTGCAATCTCTCCGTATATACAACTTGCAGTGAATCACTGAATACCTTCTGATTGTTTTGCATTTCCGTAAGTTGTTGCAGTATAGTGTGTAGTTTGATTGTCAGTTCTTGCAGGTCAATTATTTTCTTTGCTGCGAAGGCCTCAGCGATCGTGGTCACTTTAATGCATTGCCTAAAATATGGAATATTGGTCAAGTTGATCCTTGTCCAAAATGGGGTATACTAGTATACGACATCAATGTTCCTAATTATTTGATGTGACTGGTGTTTATAGTAAAACACTTGTTGTCTATCGACATATAACGACGGTCTTATGTGATTGTTAAACCAAAACGTAAACACCAATTCAGCACATAACACGAATGGTAATTTGCCGATTAACAAGAACAGTAAAAATAAAAATATGGTTATTAATATTATTATTATTATTATTATTATTATTATTATTATTATTATTATTATTATTATTATTATTATTATTGCTATTTTTATTTTTATTAAATATATTTGTGAAAAGTAGGAATACGGATGATTTAAAACAATACGTGTAAATATTTGGATAAATACTGTCGATATGCCCCTTTAATACCAAAGTATAAGCTATATAATTTCAAATAGAAATACATCAAGACTGGTGACTACGTTTTATATAACTTTTTCACACAGTGTATGTTTTTGTGTAAAGATGTATAATATAAAGACAATACCGAAAGTGGAGCAACACCCATAAACTTACCGATGCCTTTGCAGATCGCATGTCATACAGCACAGCTGACCATGGTCTTCGCAGAAGAGATCCAATTTCTTGTCCTCGTGTTCATTACATTTCGCTAGAAGGCCCTCCGTACCCTTTGAAACCGGCCACATATTAAACTCCCCTCTATCGTAAGCGATGTGTTTCTTAAATAATTGTTTATGGAGATTTAAACATTGATCACAATAAAACTTTGAACACAGTTTACAGTAAAACAAGGCCTCAACTTGAATGTCTTCTTCTTGACACGATGAACAGCAGAAGTCCATAAATATATCTGATCCTTTACTTGCTGAAGACTGGGTTGCCATCTTGTTGTCTTGTCACTGGCTTTCCTGAAAATGTTAGAACTCTACACTGGCCTGTAGGCATCTGTTAACAATAATCCTTCTATAACTTTTCAAAATTGATTAAAATACTGTAGCGTTTTTGCTGAAAGTAAATAGTTTAGCTATAATAAATCAAACATATAGTTCTAGAATTTTACTGAGTCGAAAGGTTCATATGATCATACGATTTTTATTGTGCACTTCCCGTATTGCTATCATCGATTGATTACATGCTCGGCCTATAAATACACAGGATACGAACTTTAACTTTCGTTTTGTAAATGCAAATCGAGACAAGGTCGCTTCGGTCGATTTTAAGAACATAAGACGATATTCAGTTATAGCATACACAATATAATCACAAGTAATTTAAATGACATTTCGCCTACCGCACATCAATTTGACTTACATACAAAAAATGTTGAAATAAACTGATTTGCTCTTTTTATCTGATTAAATCTAGGTCCACTAAAGTTGTTTTTTATGCCCCCGGAAGGGAGAAATATAGTTATCGCATCGTTCGTCTTATATCCTGCCGTCCTTCCGTCCGTCAGTCTGACCCGATTCTCATGCGGGCAATAACTAATAAAGTATTGAAGTGATTCAAATGAAACGACATAATTAATAAAGAGTTTTAAGTGGAAGAGCATAGTACAAGAACCATAACTCTCTTTTTATGTGTTAAGTAGTTATTACCCTTTAGTAAAATTTGGTGTGGAGTATAACTCTCTTGGAATGGATGGTATTCAAATAAAACATTTCACATTGATAGAGGGCATTGAGAGAAAATGCAGAGAACAAAAACTAAAATCCCTTATCACTATTTCTGGAGTTACTGCCCTTTGCTTCTTTTTCTTTCCTTTTCTTTATAGCCTTGTGTGGAGCATAACTATGCAAGAATAATAATAGATGGCTTTATGAGAAAATGCTAACTACAATGAACTTTTATCTCTCTTAAGGACATACGCGGCAGTTTAGTTTCACGCAAATTTGTTTTCACTGTAACACGGCTTGCGCATAAGTGTATGCGTTTTCTTATACTGTAACACCGGTTGCGCAATAAGTGTATGCTTTTTCGGATATTCGAATCAAAACGGGATAGATATCAAATATGGTAATAACACCAAAAAATCAACTATTATAAAGCAAACAAATCTGATTAAACAATCTGTGTCCTATTAATTGCACAAAAAGAATCGACCATCATCTCTAAGGCCACACAAACCCTTTTTTATAGCGTGATTGTAACGGCAAGCATGTCTTAATACGGGAAAATTGTCGATACATCCTTATAATTGGAGATGGTTGTGTCGCAACTAAGACTAATTAAAAAGGATAGCTTTCCTGCGAATTAAAGAAAGTGTTATTGAATGATCATATGTTTTGAACATGTCACACAGATATAATTAAACATGCATATATTATAATAAAAATGTCAGGTACATTGATGTAAGCTTAACAATTACTCTCAATACTTTTATAATTTAAATGTTTCACACATTTACTAAGTATATCATCTTGCATGCGGTGTTGTTTGATATATTTTACTACAAAGAATCAATGATGAATGAATATCATTTATTCACGACGCTCTATTACTTCTGGAGGGTGCGGGTGGGGTTGCATCTTGCTCGACGTGCACATAGATATACGCATATACATTTGGGTTTTTCGGTCGCATATCATCTCTTTGATCGATTTGATTAGAACGAAAATGTTTTTTTTTATTATTATTTCTTAGCAATTGAATTTTTTTTTTTTTTATGAACAACACATGATCAGGTTGTCCGATCGTTAAGCAATGTATTTAAAAATATGCGGGAACCACACGTGCAATACATTTATAAAACACAAGTCACATAAAAAACGAACGTTTGCCCTGCATCTGAACCATTCTACCTAAATATTGTTAAATATTTATTTCTAATTTATGACAAGTTGAACTAATAAAGACGCGCCATGCAACCACGTGTAGCACGCGGGAACTTGATAAGGCTCGTATTTGTGCATGGGGAAACATCAGCCTTCTACATACTAGTATATTACGGATTCTTAATCATATATAATTATATGTATATTAACAATTTAGAATAACATACTAAATAATCAAACCTTTTCAAAACATCCTAAAAATGTATTTTTTTTAAATGTGCGTCAATGTAGACTTAAAAAATCAAGATTGATTTCAGTATTATTACATTGCATAGGCGTATCAAAATCTAATAGGTAATTCTATTTTTCAAAAACTTATGAAAGCGAATGTTTTTAGTGAATGATTGTTTTATCGTATATTGTGTGAATTATGGTTGTATCGTACATAAACTGTGTGTATATAAATTGTGTGCGTATATATTTTCTTACCAATTCCAATAATGTATAACTGCTTATAGAAACATTTATGCATAACAAAGGAATGCCGTGAATTCCTCAAGTCATGTAAACATGCATATATTGTAAAGAATGACGATTAATACCGTTGATGTGCCCCGTAAAGTTTCTTATTTACATCTTGTTTTAGTTGGAAACTGCATACTTCCCTGATCTCGATACATATTATTAATTATTTTGGTATTCATTTAAATTTAACTCTACTTTTGCATTAGCATACAGCCAAACAATGGTCAAGTCATGTTAAGAATTACAATTTATAATCGATATGCCCCTTTAAATGTATTGCTAACATCTTGTTTTGGATGCTGCATTACCATACTTTTACTGATCTGGATACACATTATTTGTGTTTGTTTTATTTAAATCTTACTCTACTTTTGCTTCGGCATACATGAACTAGTATGTGTTTTGAACTTTACCATGTACATGGTTTTGATTTTTGTGTAATTGTATTTGACTACATGCAGTTAAACTGCGCTTGTTAACAAACGACCCTGGATAACTATGTTTTTTCTTTTCATATTATTATAAAGTAATATATAATAAAACATTTGGGTACGTGTAGACAAAATCTATGTATGGAAAAGACTTGAATAATAATAAAAGTAATATGCATATAATTGATTTTCATATGTGAAATTCAGTTTTTGTTGTTTTTGATAAATTAATGCCCCGAAAAATCATTTTTTTTTTTTTTTATGAATTTGCTGTAAGGTTTAATTAATTTTATATAAACAGAGAGAGATAGAAGTTTTTCAAAAGTGTTTTCAATTAATTTACTCGATGTGTGTGTGTTTGTCTTATGTTTAATTTAAAACTTATGCTGAAATAGGTATGTTGTTCAAGTGCGAATACAAAAATAACAACACTAGTGACCAATGATTTTTATTTTATTTTTCTTTCCACAACAGATGGTTCTAGCTAAATACCAAACATTTTCAAATTCTATGTATAACAAAATTTGCATTGAAACTACAGAAAACGTCCTTAAGTATTAGCAGACGTATTGTCCATTGTTAAATTGTCATATGTCAATAATACATTCGTAAGTATGGTAGGGATTAAAATAAAACTTCATACACTGATAGAAGACATTGAAAGGAAGTGCTGGGTGAAAGACCCATACATCTTTCTATAGTACTTTGGAGTTATTGGCCTTTGCTTATGTTTGTATTCAAAACTTACTACCGTCATTTTCTTAAGCATAAATCACAAAGTATTGAATGGATTCAAATAAAACTTCATATATTGATCAAGTGCTTCGAGAGGAAGTGCAAATGAAAAGTACCATAACTATTTCTTCAATATGTATAGAGGTATTGCCCTTTGCTTATTTACTTTTGCGTTTTATAATGCTTTTACAATTGAAACTATTACGATAAACATGTATAGATTAACCGAGAACATTATGTTGAAGTGCAGTGTGCAAGAATTATTATTGTCTCATCAGTTATTGCCCTTGGTATATTAAGTGTGCAGAGCCCTATTACATAATGCTATTTAATTGTGCAGCCCATAACTTTAAAACGATAAAAGTGATTCGAATTCGATAATAAGTCAAGAATAATGATATTAGACTGTGTGAACCCCGGAGTACAAAAACCATAACTCTTTCTTTGGTGGAGTCATTGTCCTTTGCTAAATGTTCTTCTTCAAAAAATAAATATTAGTATAAAATTGATTGAAATGACATTTCTTATTTACATTTGGATACAAATTTTCAACACATAAATCCAACTTGTAGTTTTTTGCCAACTGTCAATAACACACTTTTGGTTCAAAACAATACTTCGGAGGTGTTCGACACTTAGAATGACAAAACTGATAATTAGCTGTAATTAAGTGAAATTATTTTTGCGTCAAGATTTCTCATTATTCGATTATATAACTGAATATTTTCTGTTAACAAAGATCAATATGGTAACTAAAGTAAAAATTCAATACAACATTAGTTTTTCTATGTAGGAAAATGAATGATTTCAATCTTTGTCAGCAAAATATCAATTATAGCGATGCATTGAACTTTGCATTATTCATAAGTCACTCGTCTTGTAGTAATTAACTATTTATCGCATTATGTAATTGTATTTTTTGTTTTGATTAATGAAACAACTTTTAAGGTAAAACTGATTTGTTGCTGACCTGCATTAGAAAGCTTCTAGCTATTGACAATCACACCATCTGTAAGCGCATCTTATTGAAGCTGTGTGTGTCTGTGTTTCGAAGTTTATGAGGTCCTTCCGCGCCTGGGGCTTCATTATGTGAGAATTTCCAAGTGTGTCCAATCACTCCTGTCTAATCAACTTACTAAAATCACAAAAGTTGGATTTTTTTTAATTAAAGGTGCAATATCCAGCAATTTACTAAAATATATTTACTTTTGGCGTGGCCTTGTATTGTGTGTGTGTGTGTGTGTGTGTGTGTGTGTGCGGAGGGGGATCCGGAGTACCCGGAGGAAACACCAACTGTCAGATATGGTGACCACAAACCTAACTCTCTTTATCTTTTTAGAGCAGATGTACCTTTTATCTATATACACTAGATACTCCGTATCATCGGCACCAAGGATTCGTGACGATGTTGGTCCGTGTCGTGTACTATTTCAATTACAGCCGCTGCAGAACACTACTCTAAAGGAAAGACTACGTCTTGTAATATTGGGGCCGCGACCGCGCCCGTGGCATATGCGGTTGCGATTAGAACGCCTATTAGTTTATATCAAAATACAAGTTTAATTATTGTTTACTAAATATAATTTTAAAGTTCACACTGGTATAATATAGTTTAATTTACATTCACTGCACATCTAAAGACAACGAGAACAAAGTCGATTGAAAAATAAAGACGATAAATGTTTGTAAAATTTAGAAATGTGTATACCCGTGAAAACAACGGTATGCAATAATTTAATGAGATGCATGGCTGCTTTTAGAAATATACTAACATTAAAATACGGACTCTCAACTGTAGTTATGAAACTGTTTATCAAACACGAAGGAAAATAATAACAGTCGCTATCAGCATTGAACTCTCGTCTGGTAGCTAGCATTTGAATCACTTGACATTTTTACCTTTCGTCTACTCACAGTGATCATCTGCTTTGTTATATCCTGTCTGTTAAGATAGGGATTTTTTGTATCAATCCCATTATTTTCTAGAAATGCATTTATAATGTCAGTGTTTGCTTTAAATGTTAATAATCTTCTGCGTGTGTTATTATTATCAATTTTAAAGCGTTTAAAATACAAAATTAAGAAACGATTTCAAAGAAATTTTTCAACGTGTAGAAAATCATGGAGTGCTATTGTGACAGGAACTTTGTTGATAATTTAATCTTAACCAAATTGCACATGTGTTTATCCATACAATCGTAAATAATTACAAATAAAGTTATATTGATAATACAGTGTATACCACATTGGACTGTGTGCACTTTAGTTAATGCCCTTTTTACATGAAAACATTTGAAAAATCCACATTTTGCTATACTATTATGGAAATGTCCATCTGAAGTCGAGCAATCTTATAGCGCATGTGAACATCTATTTTATTAGATATACAACTACTCAAAACTAGTCTAGTTTTGTATACCAACGACATAGTTTTTGTCCCCACTCGCGAGAAGGAATGTAAATATGTGTACCATAAAATGGTAAGACTGCATTTTTGTCCAATTGTTGACCGAACAATGTAAATGAATAAGACATAATTTGTGTGTTTTATATTACCGTACTCCCACCAGATACGCATGCCCGTAAGGTTTTACTGGAATGCAAATGTAGACTAGATCAGAAAAGAATCAGTTTAGTTTAAATCTATTTATTTTAGCTCGATTGCAATTTAAAGTACTTACTACTTATTTGAAACGCTCTCGAGTCCGTTTCCTGGGACTTGAATCAGTACAAGGATCGAACCCGTGACCTCCCTTAACAGTAATCAGTAATGATCCTGTTTTGGTTTAAACGAATGAAAACATGCCTTAGCCGAAGATTTTCTTTCATTTTTATTCATTTTCATCCAAACATATAATACTAACCACCTTGAATGTACCAATGATTTTATTTTGGGGAATGAGCAAAAAAACATTCATTTTTTTAAACATGGATATATTAAGATTGTATTTAACATAAAAATACAAAATAGCTAAAATAGCTGACTGACTAATTGGCTTAGTAATAACACCTCTAGGATTTTACGTGTTTACATCATGACCAATGTCTTTTCGATTTTGAAAACACATAACTTTGTGCACAAGATGTAAACAACGTTTGTAAGCTCTGTTTATAATTGTAACACGTTTAATTTACATTCGTATACACACAGAAGATAAATAATGTATTTTAATGCATGTGAACAAAAGCTTAACAATAGCTAAACTATACATGTGTTAGTATATTTTGATTTCATTAAAATTGTGACACATACAATATTGATGCATACGCAGTATGCTTATCACAAAGCGATACGATATTCATTAATAACAGAATACCGGAAATAGTCTCAAGTCCTACATCAAAAGTACGCCGGATTCAGAGTGGATTGCGACCATCCTTCAAAATGTAATTATTTACACAATATATTCAACTACATTCAACTGTAACATCTTTAGTTGTAATTTGGTAGTGGACATATACAACTTGTCACAATTAGGAGAAACGTCACACATGTATACTGAAAAACTATAATTATTAACTATTCACATATATTAAGAAAGACATCTATTTTAAATTAAAGTAACGATTTAATAATTATCTTAAAAATTATATGTCTTATTATTATGTGAATATTAACGCATAACAAGCGAATAACTTATAATTGTTCCTTTCATGACTTTTAATATTTAGGGCTTGTAACGCAACGTGTTCTGAAATTATTATGTATTATTTTATTTACAATAAAATACAATCGTGACACGTGAAATAACCAAATGTCTTGACGAATGTCTGTGGCATTGATTGAATCCTTGTCAAGATGTTATCTGATTTGGCATTCACATACAGTTATTGAGATTTTTGAATTGTTTGAAAAGTGCCGGTCAGTTAATACATGCAATATATAT